>JAODAL010023780.1:0-61961 GCA_025379985.1 Phyllomedusa bahiana | reverse complement strand
AAAGGTGGTGAGGTGCGTGACCAGGAAACGTGGGGGGGGATATTGTATGTGGGTGGAGGGGGATATTGTATGTGGGTGGAGGAGGATATTGTATGTGGGGGGAGGGGATATTGTATGTGGGTGGAGGGGATATTGTATGTGGGTGGAGGGGGATATTGTATGTGGGTGGAGGGGGATATTGTTGGTGGGTGGTGGGGGTTTTGGTATGTGGGTGGAGGGGGATTTTGTATGTGGGTGGAGGGGGATATTGTGTGTGGGTGGAGGGGATATTGTATTTGGGTGGAGGGGATATTGTAGTGGTGGGGGGAGATATTGAAATGGGGGTGGAGGGGATTTTGTATGTGGGTGGAGGGGGATATTGTATGTGGGTGGGGGGGATTTTGTATGGGGTGGAGGGGGGTATTGTATGTGGGTGGAGGGGATATTGTATGTGGGTGGAGGGGATATGGATGGAGCTACTTAGCCCTGTGTCTATGATATGTTAGACTGACAGATGTGTGACTACATTGTACTACACAATACAGTTCTGTTTTGCACACTGTATTATGTGGTAAAATGGGCGCATTTCCGTCCGAGAGGCCGGTAATATTTTCATGTACAGTAGGGTGGGCCCCCCAAGATCAACTCCCCAGTGGGCCCCAGACCCCCCAATCCGACACAGTGTGAAAGGATTGACTTACCACTCTGCAAAGAGTCTGATCGTTTTTGGTCAGACAACAAAAAAAAACCACCATGTGATATCAAATTGGAAGTGCTGGTGGACCTCTGGTGCTACTAGACCAGGAGTGCCATGGTGCAGTAAGTTCACCCTTATACACCATTAAAAAAAACTAACCCCAACACTGGGTTACGGTTACAGTTACAGATGATTTTTTGGGTGATTTAATTAAAAAAAACTACTTGGCAACACCTAACTCAATTTTCTTGGATTCGGGTAAATTTTGTCATCAACCCGATTCTGAAGTCCAAGGCTACTTCTTTTAAAAACAAGATTGTAAAAAGTAAGCAACTCCTTTGCAGTAAATGTCTACCTGAACACAACAATTCTTCTGACGTGTCACAGGGAGTATCCAAGACCCTCTTAAATCACTAGAAGGATGTATGTGAACAGCCTGACTGGTTTCTACTTTAAATAAAACAGTTCTTGTGTTTTTCAGTTTACGATGGGCAAGGTGGGAGGGGGATTTTTTTTTCCCCGTGTTCATTGTTGTTACTGTAGAAGGAGCAAAGTACATATCTGGAACAGCTTAACCTTGAAGATTATCTTGTAGATTGCAAAAGTTAAGGTTTAAAGGTTTCTAACTTCAGAGACTTTACACCTTAGGCTCTGTCTACACAGCACAGGAAAACGTCCGTCTTTCCTGCATTTTTCATTTTCTAAAAATGCAGAAAAAACAACTAAAAAGAGGTCCCTTAGGCTTCTATAGGAAAACCATCTTCACAGAACGTCTTTTTTCTGCTCATTTTATTTGCTGGTTGTTTTTAGAAACATGTTGCAAAAGTGACTGAGCAGGGCAGAAAATTTACCATTAGAGTCTATGTAAAGCACCGGACATTTTTTGATGCATTTTTTGCCGCATTTTTTGCAGAAACACATGACAAATCTATTGCTGTACATCTCTGCAAAAAAAGCGCCAAAAAACACGCAAAAAGCACCGAAAAAACTGACGGTTTTTTCAACAGCTTTTGACAGGCAGTGGAAAAAACCTCAGTTTTATGAACGTTTTTAGGATTTGTTTTCAGGACGTTTTTTGTTCAATGCCGTGTAGACCTAGCTTTATAGTGAACCTTCTACTTTAGATACATATTTTAAAGAGTTTGTCCACTTGTAAAAAAAATATATATATTTAACAAATAATTACATAGTTGATGGGTCCACCCAGTCTTTACATTACTTTCACTATAAAGTACTAGAAAAGGTGAAAACTTCCAGAAGTCACTCCATGTGGTATTCAACACCCCTCAGGGAACACATCTAGGGGTGTACTATGCCTTTTTTTGGTCACATAGGTGTTTCAAAGTGTTTTTAGCATTGGGCTATGGAAATTGCAAAAAAAACAGCAGTTCCGCCATTGTTTTTTTGGGTTTCATTTTTACATCGTTCGTCGTGCGATATAAATAACAGGATAACTTTACTATGCGGGTCGGTACAATTACAATGGTATCAATTTTATATGGTTTTTTAAGTTTTACAGCATAGATATTTTGTTTTTATGTTGTCATAGTCTGACAGCCATAGCTTTTTAAATTTTCTGTATATGGAGCTAATTATTTTTGCAGGATGAGTTGATATTTTCCTTGGTGCCATTATGGGGTTCATATGACATGATCTCTTTTTACCAATGATTTTGCGAGCTGGGATGATCATAATTCAGCAATCCTGGTAGTGTTTTTTTTAATTTTTTTTTACTGCGGTCACCGTGCGGTATAAATTACATCTTACCTTTACTCAGCAGGTCGATACAATTACAGTGATACCAAATTTCTATATTTTTTTATGTTTTACTACTTTCTGACCTTGTGGGGGGTGGGGATAAAATGTAAAATAGAAAAAACACACAAAAAAAAAAGAAATAGCATGAACTTTAAATATTATCCCCACTACTGACATCCCTTAAACTTTATATCACCTATATATAAATGTTCATGATGGAAAAGTGACACACTTACACGGCTTATTTTAGCGACACATTTGCTGTTAAAAAAAAATTGAAAATGTGAGAAACATACCTTATGGGTTTTTTATTATTTTCCCTTATTAAAAAAAATGTAATAAAATTTTTTATAAAACTAAAGCTTAATATTTAAGGCTATGTTCACACGGTGAAATTTCAGCACACATTTTGCATCGTATTTGCGCTCTAATACGAGCGAGATGCGCTGTGAAATTACGGTAATCCATAGTTCTCATAGAGAACTATGGATAACGCCTCCTCTCCCCGCTCGTACAATACGATCGTATTGTACACGCGGGGAGATAACTGACATGTCAGTCTATGTCATTACACATCATTATATCGCCGCCACCCCCCCCCCCTCCTCCCCCGCGTCGTGGTAGTACGTGCCGATCAGCGTGACTCCCAAACATAGCCTAACAGAAAAAAAAGGTGAAAAAATCTGTAGAATAACTAGTAGAGTGTGAGAAAGCATTGTAACATTTAAACCTACCTGTACTAAAGAAAATGACAATAAGCCTGGTCAGGAATGGGGGAAATGAGCCGGTCAGGAACTAGTTAATGGCATTTTAAGATAGATAATGATGATGATAATAAAAAGAACTAAGTGACATTATAAGCTGTAACATGTTTTGCAGCTATAGAAATGAAACATGTATTACAATGAAGTATCATAACGAATATCCTCCATAAACAAATTCTTACTAAATCCAAAGACCTATGATGTTGCAATAGTAAAAGGAATCAGCTATATATAGGAAATGTCGGGATTGCAGAAATTGTATATGGTTCACTCAATGCAGAAAGACAATGTATACAGGTATTAAGAATAGACTCTACCTACTGAGGTGTTAGCCTGTCCGTGACAAGAAGAGGGAAGAACGTCCATAGTGCAGTTATGAGATTATATACCTGATGGGAGTGTACGTTACAAACTGCAGGAAGAAGGTAAAAGTTTTACTGATAAGGAAATTTCACTAAAAGTTACAAAAGAGTGGCGCAATCAGAGTGCCAAGAAACTCATCAACTTCTATGCCTAATGGGGCTCGCAATCTAATTTTCCTAGGATCTTTTGCTGTTTACTTCCAGTGCATAGTTGTCCTTTTGATGTAATGCACAGTAAATTAAGGTATATTCACCGATAGCCTTTCTAGGTTTCCACGAACAGAGGACTGCGCTGAACTTCTTGTATTAGTAAAATACTTAAAAGAGGATTTATTAGGATATACAGGAAGACGCGTTTCGTGCATTCATGCACTTCATCAAGTTCCACCAAGAAGTCCAGCGCCGTCCTCTGGTCATGGAAACCTAAAAAGGCTATCTGTGAATAGACCTGAATCTACTGTGCATTTTCAGTGACTATCTCCCGGCTGGGAGAAGACATCTACGGACCCCACTGCAGCGGACTTCCAACTTGTTTGAAGCCATAGGGGGTGCTGTGCCTCAGTTAGCACAACCCCAAAAGGTGAGTACATTGACACTAAGGGCCACATGTATGAAACTTTTTAGGTCTAAAACTCACTCTTTTGCCCACAGTAACCTATGGGTAAAAAAGTGTGTTTTAGACCTAAACAGGTTCATACATGTGACCCTAAAAGTTGTACTGTGAAAAATATCTTTTATTGTGCTAGAGTGCGCCGTCCTGTAGCTCCCCCTCCCTATTTTGTCTACTTTTGATGTAATGGACACACAGGTGCACAGCTCGTTATAGGATCTCATAAGGTACGTTCTCATGGCTGATTTTGGCACGGATTGAGCGCTGAATCTGTCTCAGAATTAGCATCGTGTCCGACTGCAATCCGCCTTACATTGTCTCTAATGGAAAACTGCGCAGCTGTGAGCACAACACTAATTTCCTTCTGTGACTATTTTCTTTTCAGCTCTGAAAAAAAAACTGACATATCAATTCTTGAGACAAATTCCGTATTGAATCCCAATCTCAAATTATAGTATACAGGACACTGAAAACCTGCCTCTGAAAATCCGCAATCCAAGTCCAAAATCCTCGCTTACTGGTGCAGATTTTAGTTTAGGTGTAGATTCCAGGCTGATTCTTATTTCATCGCTGGAAATCAGCTGTGTGACCTTACCTTAGCTGTTCTATAACTGTAACGAGCCATACACCTGTGAATATAGAAAGTAAAAAAAATAGGTGTCAAATGGGGTAATGACATGTGTATAAGATTGAAGGGTTTTTACCCCACTAGTTACAGGGGTCCAGTCTGAGTATGCACCATTAATCACCACCCTTTATTTTCTATCAGTGAGCCAGTTGCTTACCCACTTGCCCACATTTTTCCCCCAGTCCAAGTATTTTCATTTTACTTACCAACCTTTGATGTGGCACAGCATTAAATGCTTTAGAAAAATCTAGATATATGACATCCAATGTCTCACCCCGATCCAGTCTAGAACTAACTTCCTCATAGAAGCTGATGAGATTAGGCTGACAGGACCGATCTTTCATAAACCCATGCTGGAACGGCGTTATACATTTATTTTCAGTGAGATACTCCAGGATAGCATCTCTAAGAAAACTTTCAAACATTTTACCTCCAACAGAGGTCAAACTTACCGGCCTATAGTTTCCTGGATCACTTTTTGACCCCCTTTTGAATATTGGCACAACATTTGCTATGCGCCAATCCTTTGGGACATACCTCGTTGTTCAGTCCATAAAAATTAAGAATAGGGGTCTGTCTATCATATTACTTAATTGCCTTAGGACATGGGGGTTTATACCATCTGAACTGTGCACTCTATATAGAAGCTGCACTTCTTCCAGGGTTAGACAAGAAACATTTAAGGTGAAGTTTACCTCATCCTCTTCACTGCCCTCCTGTTTAAGTAGCTGAAAGCCTTTCTTTTTGTTATTTATTGCCTTCTTCACACCTCTGTTGATCCATATTGGTCTTCTCCCGTTTTAAATCATTTTATTACCATAAGATATGTACCTCTCACAGGGTGCGCTTAAGATGTTTTTAAAGATCTCCTATTTATTATATGTTCTGTTATTTTTGAAGACCTTGTCCCAGTCAATGAAGTTTAGGGCCTCTCTAAACAGATTAAAATTAGCCTTCCTGAAATTCAGTGTTTTTGTAGCTCCTCGACAAAATACTCTATTGAAGGAAAAATAGAAATTAATTATATTGTGGTCACTATTTCCCCCCAACCTGAATCTTTGTTACTCTGTCAGGTCTATTAGTCAATATTAAGTCCAGAAGGGCTTTTTCTCTAGTTGGCTCCTGCACCAGTTGGGAAAGGTAATTATCTTTAGTTATTGACAAAAATGAGAGCCACAGGTTTCAGTTTCCCAATTTATGTCTGGGTAGTTAAAGTCACCCATAATAACAACCTCATTCTGATTAGCCGCCTCATCTATTTTCCTGAGGAGTACATCTTCCATGGGTTATGTTATATTTTGGGCCCTATAGCAGACCCCTATTAAAATTTTATTATTGTTATTACCCCCATGTACATCTACCCATAAAGACTCCACTTGCTCATTCCCTGTATCTATGTCTTCCCACAGTGTTGACTTCAGACAGGATTTTAAATAAAGACATACCCCTTTCCCCTTTCGGTTTTTATGATCTCTTCTAAATAAACTGTAACCCTGTAAGTTAACCGCCTAGTCGTAGCTCTCGTCTAGCCATGGCTCAGTTATCCCCACTAGGTCATGTTATTCTTCAGCAATAAACAATTCCAGTTCATTTATTTTGTTGTGAGACTCCTGGCATTGGTCAGCATGCAATTTAGAGATTTTTCGGTTTTCATTTCTTTAACCCTGTCCTTTTAAACTAGTGCTACCCCCCTCCCTCCACTCCACCCCCTGATTTCTTACGAATTCCCCGCTCTCTATCTTCACAATCTTGCACACTATCTGTGAAGTTGCCCTCCCCTCAGTCCCTAGTTTAAATGTTCCTCCAACTTCCTGGCCATTTTGTCCTCCAATATAGCTGCACCCTCCCCATTTAGGTGCAGCCCGTCCATAGCATAGAGTCTGTAGCCAAGACAGAAGTCAGCCCAGTTCTCCAAAAAAACAAATTTCTCTTTCCTACACCAATTTTTCAGTCACTTTTTCATCTCTCTAATCTCCCACTGCCTCTCTGGTGCGGCCCATGGTACAGGTAGCATTTCTGAAAATACTACTTTGGAGGTCCCTGCATTTTGGCCTAAGTCCCTGAACTCGTTTTTAAGGACACTCCTCCTACCTCTAACTTTGTCACTGGTGCCAATGCGCACCATGACAGATGGATTCTCGCGAGCTCCAACCCGATCTGCGATATTTTGAACTGAGGCCCCAGGTAAACCTATAGAGAATGTATATGTACAGATGGTACTATTAATAAAAATACATAAGATCATTGCGGAAGTTAAGACCTCTAGGAATACGAGTGTCCATCTCTAGGATCCATTATGGTTCCCTACGTCTGACCACATACTTCCAATCTCCTCCTCTCATCGGTGGCTTCACTCTTTCCATGCCAAAAAAAACGGAAAGTATGTAAGCTTCCCCATGTTTTTCCACAAAATGCTTGGTGGCACATGAAGTATTGGTGTGTTTCTTACCATTTATGTCACTCACTCATTGTGCACCCTATATAATATAGGTTACATGCAGTCAGTAAATGGCATAATAGACATATGTAGAGTCACAGTAAATTGGTTTATGTAATACACTCTCTTGGTGTGTATGTTTGTGAATGGTTTTCTTTTATCAGTCAATTCGCACATATTGCACCTTGGACCACCACAATTAAGTACCCGCTGTGTGATAACCCAATGACGTTTATGCAAATTGACTGTAGTAGAAAAATTAACTTGTGGACATAAATATCACGCTAAGGTCTAATTTTTCTTTAGTCAACACATTGCCCTCTTTTATAGCCCACCCAATCCATCCTCCAAATAAACCTGTAAATTTTTATACAGCATATTTACATTTTGTGGAAATCTCTACTAAATACAGTGGGAAAAACCACTTTGTTGCTATCTACATCTATATTTTTATGTTTTTTTGGCATTTTTGTTGTTCTAATAGTGTAGCCTGGGTTTTACCTTCAATTTTTCTCTCTTGCTTTTTAAGTAACCATTTCAGGTAGCCTCTGGCTAACAGCCTGTTAGTTATGTTAACCCTTTCTTCATTATATTGTTCCTGTATGGTACACGCACGCTTTGCCCTAATATATTCTACAACTGGGATTGATTGTGTGGTGTCTCGCGGATAGCAGCTATTGGCTCTCAGGATTGTATTGCCTGAACAGAGTTTTCTGCATAGGGTAGTCTGAACTTTACCATTAACCTCAATCAACATTATATCCAAAAATGGTACACAGTGCAAATGGTATGAGATGTAAATAAAATAATTTAAGCTGTTAGAGTTAGAATTAAACAACAAGTTTGGTTATGGACACCACATCTTCCCTCCAAACCATCAGTAGGTCATACTATGTAGGAGGCCATAACCAATAACATGTCTTTCTGAAATGGCATTTATCATGGTGTGAAAATCCTCTGTCGCTGCCCACCACCTCCATGTATAGATTAGCAAAAGAGAGGGTGAAAAAGTAGAACCCATTGGGGCCTCCTCTATTTGTAAATAAAACGTACCATCAAATGCAAAAAAAAATTAGTAGATAGTAAAAATGCAATACCCATGATGATAAACCTATTGGTATCCTCACTATATAGAGAACTGTTTGTGAAAATGGTATAATACCGCTTCAGAATGCATAGATGCATGCAGCCAATCAACATCACAGGAGCGTGTCCCTGAAAAGGCCTGCACTAAAATCTCAGGCAGCCAATCACAGCAAGGGGTTTGTGGCCCAGCCTCAGGCTTCAGATTTAGCTAAAGGCTCATTGTCACTACGGCTTAAAACCTGGACGTAATTTTCAGTCCGTAATTACGCGCCGAGTGAGCAAAATACGGCTGATAATTCCCAGTCATTAAACTTTTAATCCACAGTTCTCATATGAGAACTAAGGATTAAGCGTCTCCTCTCCCTGCTTGGCGAATCTGGCGGGCGGGGAGAAAAGTGACATGTGAAATTAACTAAACGGCGTATACGCGCCGCGGGTAATGCACAGTCTATGGCCGGCGATGTTCCGGCCCCCGCGTTCCACTCCCGGCCACCACGGCGTAAATGTGCGGGTTGCAAAAGGTATTCTGACCCTTTACGTTCTTCTAGTTTTGAAAATGTCATCAACCACAAACCATTAAGAGTGTATTTTATTAATAGTTATATATCGAGCAACACAAATTAGCAAGTATTTGTAAAGTGTACGAAAATTAAGGTGCGTTTCAAAATAGTTGCACTAAAACTGTAGGACCGAGCTTTAGCTGCAATGACAGCAGAATTTTGCCTCATTCTTCTTTGCCCAATAAGCGTCCAGCTCATCAACTAGTTGGGGTAACATTTGTGAACAGTAAGTTTTCAAGTCCTGCCACAGATCTCAATGGATATTAGCTCTGACTTTGATTTTAATACATGAATATGCAGTAAATTTAAAACATTCCATTGTAACTTTGGTTAGTATGTTTAGGGTCATTGTCCCTACGCGCCCCTGTCTTCAAGTCTTGTTCCACAATGCCTCTAATCAAGTTTTCCTCGCAGATTACCTAGTATTTAGCTTTATCCATCTTGCCATCACTCAGATCAGCTTCCCAGTGCCTGCCTGAAGCAAAAGGACCCCCACACCACCATGCTTCATATGGGGATTTGGTGTGTTCATGCTGAGATGTGCAGTATTGGATTTTGTCCCGTCCACACAATATGAGGCATGTATGATTTTTGGTTCTCAGCAGCCGCCAATTTTAATTGCGCACAATAAACGTGTACGAATGCGCCTGAACTATGAACCCGCTAAACTGTGAGTCATAAATCAGGTGCATGGTCTAGCACAGTGGTTGTTCATCTGTCCCGAGCAGTAATGCTCCTTAGATTTAGCCATACTGAAGCTATAAAATGTGAACGTCTTTTTGGGGGTAGTTATAACACTTTCCACATGCCACACCCCCCCTCCCCCTCCAAAATCCCATTCCCACTCATTGCAATTAGACATAGCCGCTGGCGCCTTGTTATGTGCGCCTGATATTGGAGTGAAGCCTGGTTAAAGAATATAGCGAACTGGGCTGCGCTAGTTCTCCGGGTGAAAAGACACCAGACTGCTGGCACAGCCCCGTAATACAATCGCCCATTAGTGTTTTGGCATTTAAGCCAAAAATTAATTTGGTCCTCATTTTTGATCAGAGAATCTTACGTTCCAACAAGCTTGCTGTTCCCTACTGTTTACGGGGCGTGCACTGGCAACCCCGTAAAAGGGTCGCGGGGGCGCATCCCGCACCCCTGCAGCGTCACCTGCTGCCTGGCGACGCCGCAGCCCCCCATCCTCGGGCTGCGGGCCGCAACCCTGTCAGATACTGGGTCGCACTTACCCAGCCATGCTCCTGTGTCCCTGCATCCATGCTTAAAGGACAAGTGCACCGATGAATTGGCTTTTAAGTCCTGCCCCCATCCCACTACCCTTATGCCTGAATCATAGTTCCCTTTGCCTTGAGAGAAGCGTATGCCCGTGTATCTTGTTGTCTACTGTGTTGACCGTACCATTCTTGCCTCCGTCCCTTGAACCATCGATCCATAGCCCACCTGTCCTTACCTTCTGCCTGTCCCCGACAACGAGCCGCTCCACTGATCCTGTACCACCAAACACCCTGCCGCCACCCGCAAGCAAATCATTGTCAGGGGTAGCGACCTGGTAAGCAATCTGCCCACAGCAAGTCCATCCCAGCTTGGTGGCGGGCTCTGGTGAGAAACCGACACTAACTTAGGATTTCCCTCCTGACGTGGCTTAACACCATCGCTGCGGTCGTCCAGAGGATCCACTACCACAAACCGTTTACACCTACATATTCTTTTTGCGAACTGGACTTCTGCATTGGCTTGCTTTGAAAAATGCCTTTCTTGCCACTCTTCCCAAAGTGCCAGATTTTGGAGATACAACGACTAATAGTTGTCATGTGACAAGTTCTCCCCACCTGATTTGGATCTCTGGCTGCTTCGCTAATTAGAGCTCATCTCCTTTCGGGACGTCAGGTTTACAAGACTGGCCATGCGTCTTGGTAGGTCAGTCAGTATGGCCCATACTCCTTCCTTTTAGGGATGATGGTTGAACATGTAGGCTCTGTGAGATGTGCAGAGCTAAAGGCTATTTTTTTTTAAAACTTACATCTACTGACAATCTATACTTTGCCACAACTTATCTTGGAGTTGGTGTGGTGTATTTCCTGATTTGCAAGATGCTCTTTGTTCACTCTATGTTCTCTAACAAACCTCTTTGCCTTCCCTCAAATAGCAGTAAGTTACATAGAAAATAAATTACATATATCATATTACTCTACTTCAACTAATACGAACACTTCAAAGGCATCTGTGTCCACTGTAGTTTTATTTAGGGGTAACGGATTTACAAGGGTGCTGAATGCATATGCATTCATGACTTATTTAGTTTTGTCATTTGAAAACATATGTAAAAGCATGTATAATTTTCTTATACCTTTACACAGAATATCTTTTAATTCCCCCTGTGGTTGTAAGTTTGAAAATTAGTAACATTCAAGGGATCTGTGAACCCACTGTACATTGAAGTTGTAATCTTCAGGGAGATGAGGAATCCATTAGCAAAGCATTGTCCACACACAAGAAAACAGAATGAAAGTTGATGAAATTGTCCAGCCTACCAGTGTAGTAAAAACTCATATATTATGTTTATATTAAAAGAATAATTAAAAGCCAATAATCCTGACAGCCTGCAATTAAGCAAACACGTTTTATAGGATTAACTGCACAGACCCTATAGTCTGACAAGATTATTTATATTTTAAAGGGTGTTCAATTATCAGGAATATGACTTATAGTGCCACATATAATGAAACTGTTATAGGTCTAAAACTCAACTTCTTGTGAAAAAGTGAGTTTTAACCTAAAACGAGGTTCATAATCATGTAGGTCCCTTAAAGGATGTTTTATTGTTTAGACTTTCGGATATGGATTAGGGTGGCTGTTCAGCTAATTTTACTCAATTGTAGTTTGAAGATCCAGGCGTGTGCATCTCCTGTCAGCAGGGAGTCACTCCTCCAGTGAGGCTGTCCTCCCCTCACTGAAGAACCTGTGACACTATCCATCATTTTGTTTGAAGCCGGGGAGTAGCAGAAAAGATGTCTGGAAATAACAGCTATGTAGCCTCCTGCATGCTTCTTGATTGTACTGCAGCCTTGAAGCACCACATGCTGCAGCAAGCACTTATTATATCTCTTATATTACCACAAATGACAACTTGAAAGCCACACTATAAACTTCTGTTCTAGTGGTGTTTCACCCAGAATTGTACTGACAATAGGCAGAGATCTTTACTCATCTACAATGACAGCATGTCTATCCTGTCAAGTGTAAAGATCTCTGGCTTGGCCTTGTCGAGATAAGGTAGTGAAAACAAGGGAGAAAGCACGTCAGCCTTGAGAGAAGACCCCTGCTCAGACTTTAACTAACTAATGGGCTCGCTGTGCAGTGAAGAGCTTTTTGGCTTGTACAACGAAGGGGTTTTTTTTAGATTCCCAATCCCCTCACAAGTATATTTTATTTCCTTTCCCATCCCTAAATTCTACACATATGTAGATGAGACCTAAAATATATATGCCCAATCTCTCTATAATAATAAATCTATAATGACAGATACATAGCTCCCCCTATATCATGTCTCATCCCCCAGAGTATATACATTGTAATCACATATGTTGTGAAGTGGAGTGACTGTGAGATTGTGACACTATATAGTGGAGCTTTTGTGTGTGTAAATGAATATAAATATATGAGAGATTCATACACCAAATAGATTTCATATATTTACATAATGTGTACAATTTTATAAAAGAAAAAACAAAAACCGATGGGTTGAACTCCTAACCTCTGTCTTGCAGAGCTGATCACTCTAAAGCACTGCACTACACAAGCATCTTAGTACAGACCAGTGTTGAATCCTTAGGTTATACACTACAGAGGTTGACGTCATAAGGAGGCGGCGGGCTTGCATTAGGAACTGAGGAACAGAACGCCCTCCTTCAAAGTAGCAGCTTAATACTGGACCTGTTAAGAGGTGACAACCCTCTAGGCAAAAGTCCTTTAACAGCCAGTTCATTGCCCAGATCATACACCCTAGAGCTGGGAGATTTATATAAGGCCAGCACACCTCTTGGTTTTTCACTATTGTTTAACAGCTCAGAGGTGGAGTAAACACAGAGTGTGCATGCTAGACCCAATCACACCGCAGAGGGCGTGGCCGGGGCGTTTTCTGTGTAGGTGGGCATATCCCAACAGGCTGAATGAAATTGTCCACCGAGCCACCATCACAGTGCAGAGGTGCGTGTCTAAGGACATGGAACCGTTCCAGGGGGTGTCCGAACCATAAACAGCAGAAATAAGAACAACAGATTTACAGAGAAGTTCGATATCTGCTATACCAAGTGACAGAGGTAATGCAACCCAATTTACAAAAGTGCTTATTACTGCTTCCCCGATAATCTGAGACATGATCTTTGTAACGATAAAACCCCTTTAATGTCTTTTCAGTAAATGTCATCTTCTTTGTTTCTGAAATCTATGTGGGTAAAAATTCACTAGCCGGTCCATGCATCCCATAAATGTCACATTGGTGGGAAGAGCATGAGCAGGACTAGAAGTGCCCACCTAGCCCCCTAATTCACCATGTGCTGAGACCCATAGAGCAATCTGATCATCATTTAGAATTCTAAGATCCTCCCCTAGTCACCCTCCAGCAACTCTGGGATGCACTGCAGTCAGCATGGCTGTTATACCAGGGACCTTATTGATCACTGCTCAGCATGGAGTCTAGCAGCTGTCCCGAGGCTAACAGCATATTGTGTTTACATAAAAGTATTAGCTGGTGGTCATAATAATATGACTCAGCTGTATATTATTATCAAAGTGCAGTCTTTGAGACATATATAACTTAGTTGGCTGAAAAGGATCATAAGAAGAAAACGGAACTACTTACAATGGCACATTCCTAGCTTTTCCTCCAACAATTACCATAACTAAAGAATTAATAATTAATTATTTTATCAATAGGGCAAACACCAACCTATTGGGCAATCTATGTTCTTTAATTTGAGCTGCAAATTTAATTAGTTGGTTAGATTTGCTGAAACACCATCAAGCACAATGGTTCCTTATCTCTTGTTAGGCAATGTCCGACATCTAAATTGTTAACTGTTTATCAGTTAAAGGATACAACTAAATACAAAAGGCGGGCTCCCTGGCGCACGTGTAATCAAGGACGCCGAGGTTTTGGCGACAGGTAAGCAGTTTATATGTCTAAAAAAGCAAAGGTTTGTCCTTTTAATCAAGCAAAAGTCAAGGAACAATGAGTTTCGAGTTGCAGGAAGAATTGATTGCATAAAAACTGAACATTTTTTAGGTATCATACTGCTTCTGAAGAAGTCGCCTGACAGAATGGAGCGAAACGCGATAGGCTTTTAAGTTATGTTTTAGAATCAGCGAAGGAAAACCCTTTGCTTTTTTAGACAATAAACAGCTATTTTCCTTCACCAAACCTCTGGCGTCCTATGATTCCACGTGCCTCCGGGATTCCGCCATTGTTGTCTATAGTTGTATCCGTTTCAGAGGAACTCCGCCACAGAAGGAACCGCGCTAGCCGTCGTTAAAGGGCTACGGTTCAAAAAAGCCCTGTAGTTTGCCATGATCCGTTGGTAGCCTCTATAATATATGCACAACCCTGCTCGGTGAGTGAATTTTCTACTCCCACCCCTTATATTGTTTTAACATATTTCACGATTGTGCGCCCCCTTTTTCTCCTTTTTTCTTTTCTACATATTATCAGTGAAAGGGATTGACAGTTATTTAAAAATGTGGCTATATACTGCAAATATGTTAGAATTAAAAAAGAGGCTCTACTTCCCAGTGTAATCCTCCAGCTATGCAGTCCCAGTCCTCTCCACCAGGCTTGTTTACTTGGCTGCAGTGATGCGCCCAAATCCTCACAACACCAGACCAGCCAATAACTGGACTCAGCGCTATGTATGGCACAAACCACTGATGCCAGTGATTGGGGATTGCACTTGCCATTGGTGTATGGACAAGTATACAAGCTTGGTGGGGATTGCACTGGTAAGTATAGCCTCTAGTATTTTAGCATAATGCAGGCTGTGACAATTTTTTTAATAATTCAGTTATTTGCTGTATGAGGCCCATAAATATCCCCACTCTCTGGTGAATTCCACTAATAGTTTCTTCCTACACTAGAAAGTATATGATAAATTAACACTTCTTTTTTTGTGATAAAAAAGTAGAAAATACTCCAGGATCTTATTTCAGATTTCCTGACAATCAGCTCGTATGAGTTTGACACAAGAGGCAACAGCAAACAAGATGACTTCACGAGGAATGACATTAACAAACATCATACAGTTTAAGGTTATTTTCTTAACTCTTATCTCTTACTCTGATATGTAATTTCCCTTCCACCTCTAACAAAGTGATTTTTATTTGTAAGCAATAATATCTATTTTTTGTGGTAACAGTTACAAATTAAAACAGATCCCTAAACTGAGATAAAAATCAGTATGTTACCAGAGCCGAGTAGTTAAAAGAGCCCTTAAAGACATTAGAACAGCTAGATATTGTGTTTACTCTTACACAAGAATATATGTATATTGGCTGCATGGGGCTAAATTGCAATGCCAGACTCCTAAAATAATGGCGTTGTTTTTAGAAGGAAGTTGTCGTGTTTTTTAAAATCTCATATATCCCCCTTTAAGTCAGCCCACAACCTTTTGGACAGTAATCATATCAGTGGATAAAAACTGCTGTGTTTTTAATGTTTTTTTTATCTATTACTAGAATTCCTTAGCAAAAACTGAACCTATCATTTTCCTTCATCATAAATAGGCTGAAGTGGTAAGCAAAACTTAACCTCCAAATCCTAGTAGAACATTCAATGGAGCAAGCGAGAAGACTCATGCAATGCTATCAAAATGGGCCTGTTCACCCCCTACATACTGTTGCATGCAATTAAACAAGAGGTCTTCAGTCACAAAGACCTTAAAAGGCTAAGGTCATATACCACTTCCAGATGAACCAAATAGTTCTTAAAATAACATTCTGACTGCTGGTGTGAACACAAAACCATTGATACCCAAAACTCATACCTAAAACTGGAGTTTTAACCATTGTGACATCAATGTTTGTCCTTGTAGGGCTCCTTGCTGGGCTATGACCTGAAATGAAACATGTTACGATTGATTAAGGGATTGTCTGGGAAAACAAAATGATTGTCATTGGGGCCAGGGTTGTCCAAAATAGAAAAAAAAAATACTGACCTAGCTGTCCCCCACCGCTGTTGCTCCCGTCGATCTGCTCCTCTCAACTTCCGGGTTTTTGTCCCAACACGGAGAATGCAACGCTCTACTTCTACCTCACAGGTGTACAAACAGCGGCCCTCCAGCTGTTGGATAACTACAACACGCATCATGCATTTGTATAATCTATAACAGTGCGGCTGATGGGCAATGATGGGAGTTTTAGGATTCCCACAGCAAGGAGGGTGTCCTGCCAGTTGACACCCTGCTCTACAGTTCACTTTGCATAAGAACCGTTGCGCCAGCACGTTAGGATGAGAACCTGAAAGATCAACAGCAGCGAGGAACAGCCAGGTAAGTTTTTTTTTTCTATTGTGGACCACCCTGGCCCTAATTTTTCTTACTAAACAACCCCTCTAATACCAGCTACATTTATGGATGTATGTAAACCTTTCTCAAATCATTCTGTAACTGTAATAACTGAGACATCTGTAGATTCTCTCCATTTGATGCCAATAAGATAGGCTAAACATATGGTCTCCTCAAAAGAGAGAAAATGTTGCTTTTCTGCTTTTGATTGTACCTACTTTTGAACAGCACTGTTCGGATTGCTTGGAACAACCCATTCCATTTCCACACAAAAGAAAATCAAACCACATGCGATCTGTCCATAAAACTAAATTGTAAAAATGGAGAAATGTTACAGGAAAAAAGTATTCAACACGCTTACTGAAATGCATTTAATAGCTGAAGACACAATGAGGGACATGTATGAACATGTCACCGACTCACCAGTTATACCTCTGTTTTTAATAGTGTATGATCCAACAGTATGTATGAAAGTCTCTCACAAGCACTTTATAAATGGTGTTTCGATTCTACTACCCAAAAGTATCTCACTCAAGCCATGCCACTTAGAAACTGTCCAAGGATGTTACAACAGTTTTCCCCCTAAAAGTTGTACGCATTTTTGTACGATGACTGCTAGTTAGCAACACCGTCCTCTTGCATCTTAGGCGCATTAAAAAATTGTTAATGTCTATAGATTGGCGAATTGATTCTAACGACAACAGTGCGAAGGATTTCGTTTAGAATTTTCAGAAAACTTCGGTTCGCAACGAATTCGAAGTTTGGGGTACTTCGGTGAACGAAGTCTGTGCTTTCATTGATAAAACATGGCTGCGACAGCAATGGCGTTACATTGGGGTAAAGCGCACTCTGGCGTGGATGAAGAAATAGCCTGCATGACAGTGCAGCAGATGACGGCCAATCAGAGACCGGCAGGGATTCTGTGAGTACGTCACGTCGCACTATATAAGACTAACCTGAGCGCGGCCGGCTTGGAGCTCATACCGCACTCACGTAACAGAAAGGGAGAAGGGTGCTGCTGGGGGTGAAAACGCTTCTGAAAAATTTGATTTTTAAACCCGGGCGATTTTGTGGGGTGTCCCCCTCTTTCCCCAGAACTGTTCCCCTGAATGTTCTATTTCTGTTTTTTTGGGGGAATTGGACTAAAAATCCTTTGGGCGCCCACGCAGCTGAAATATACATTCAAAAATCCAAGGGGGGATCTAAGCCAGTTCCTGTTTTTTTAAATTAAAGAAACACTTTTTTTTAAAAATACAAAAACCATTTCCAATTTTTGGCTGCTCAATTTCTATTGCGAAATTTTAAAAATCCAGGGTTTAAAATTAACGTTTTTTTTGCAGGTGTGCTGCCCCCAAGAAAATTTTTTAAAAACAAACCCAAAATATAAAATTTTTCCTGTACCAAATTCCCCCCAAAAGAAAAAGGTTAATTAAAAAGGGAATCTCTTTTTGTATGGCGTAGAAAACACGAAATTGAAACACCTAAAAAAAGCTACTATTTTTGTGGGGGCCTAAATTTCCCTTTGGCGCAATTTACATCCAGGGGTTAATTAAGGGTTTTTGCAGGGTGCCCCCAAAAAACTGTTTTTTAAACGCCAAAATATAAAAATTTTTTCCTGTAGCCTAATTCACAAACAAAGGAAAATTTTCAACTGTATCTTTTGTTGAAATCCCGTAAAAAAAACACGCAATTTTTAAAAACCTAAAAAGCTACTAGTTTGGGGGGCTCAATTTTTTGGTGCTTTTTAAACACCCCGGGGTTTAAATTTAAGCGTTTTTTGCGGTTTGCTGACAAAAAAAAAACCCGTTTTTTTTCAAGGGCCAAATATAAAAAAATTTTTTCCTTGGGCCTAATTCACAACAAAGGTTAATTACAACTGATCTCTTTTGTTGGATTTAAAAACACGCAATTGTAACACGCCCCAAAGCACAAAAGTTTGGGGGCCCTTTAAAATTCTTTGGCGCAATTTAAAATCCGGGGGTTTAAATTTAACGTTTTTTTTGCGGGTGTTCTAACAAAAAAAAACCGTTTTTTAAAACGCCAAATATAATAAATTTTTCCTTTAGCCAAAATTCCCCAAAGAAAAGGGTTAATTACAACGTATCTTTTTGTTGTGTGGCGTAGAAAACACGCAATTGAAAACCCCGCTAAAAACCCCTACTATTTTGGGGGCCCCTCAATTCTATTGGGGAAATTTTTACATCCAGGGTAATTAAGCTTTGTTTTGCGGGTTTGGCTGACAAAATAAACCGTTTTTTTTAAAACCCCAAAATATATAAAATTTTTCCTTAGCCAAATTTCACAAGAAAAGGGGTTTAATTAAAAAACGTATCTCTTTTTGTGGGGAGTAGAAAAAAAGCAATTGTAACACGCTACAAAGCAACTATTTTGTGGGGTTTCAATTTTTTTGGCGAAATTTTAAAAGGGGGGGTTTTAATTAAAAGGTTGTTTTGCGGGGTTTGCTGACAAAAAAAAAAACCGTCTTTTAAACGCAAAAAATAAAAAATTTTCCCCCTTTAAGCCTAATTCACAACAAAGGTTTTACAACTGTTCTCTTGTTGTGTTGGCTAGAAAACCCCAAAATTAACCCCCTTTTACAAAGCTCCCAAGTTTGGGGGGCCCCAATTCTTTTCCCAAAATTTTTACATCCGGGGTTTTAAATTAAGGGGTTGTTTTTGGGCGGGTGGGGCTGACAAAAAAAAACCCCCCTTTTTTAAAAGGGCAAAAATATATAAATTTTTCCTTAGCCTAATCACAAGCAAAGGTTTTTTTACAACTGTATCTCTTTTGTGGGGCGTAGAAAAACCCCAAATTTGTAAACACGCTAAAAAAGCTACTAGTTTGGGGGGGCCAAAATTTCCCAGGGGCCCCCCCAATTTCCCAATCCGGGGGTTTAATTAACGTTTTTTTTGCGGTGTGCTGACAAAAAAAAAACCGTTTTTTTCAACCAAAAATATATAAATTTTCCTTAGCCTAATTCACAAGAAAAGGTTTAAAATTCCCAACCCTGTACCCTCTTTTTTGTGTGCAAAGAAAACCCCAAATTTGTAACACGCACAAACCCTACTAGTTTGGGGGGCTCAATTCTATTGCGAAATTTAAAATCCGGGGGTTTTAATTTAAGCTTTTTTTTCCCGGGGTGTCTGAAAAAAAAAAACCCGTTTTTTTTAAAAAACCAAAAAAAAAAATTTTTTTCCTTAGCCTAATTTCAAAGAAAAGGGTTTTAAATTAAACTGTACCCTTTTGTTGTGTGGGTAAAATAAAAACGAAATTTGGGAAAAACACCTACAAACCCACATTTTTTGTGGGGCCCAATTTCCTATTGCGAAATTTTAAACCTCCGGGGGTTTTAATTAACGTTTTTTTTGCTGGTGGGGTTGAAAAAAAATAAACCCGCCCTTTTTCAACCAAAAAAATAAAATTTTCCCTTACCCAAATTCACAAAAAAGGGTTAATTACAACGAAATCTTTTGTTTTTGGGGCTTAGAAAACAGAAATTTGTAACACCCCTACAAAGCAAATAGTTTTGTGGGGCTAAATTCTTTTGCGTTTTTTAACATCCGGGGGTTTAAATTAAAAGCGTTGTTTTGCTGGTGTGCTGAAAAAAAAAAACCCTTTTTTTTCAACGAAAAAAAAAATTAAATTTTTTCCCTTACCAATTCACAAAAAAGGGTTTAAATTTTAAAACTGTATCTCTTTTTGTGGGGCGTAAAACAAAATTTGTAACCCCGCTAAAAGCTACTATTTGGGGCCCAATTCTTTTGGGGCAATTTTACATCCAAAGGGTTAAATTAAGCGTTGTTTTTCTGGTGTGCGACAAAAATAAACCGTCTTTTTCAACGCCAAATATAATAATTTTTTTGGTACCCTAATTCAAAAGCAAAGGTTAATTACAATTTTATTTTCTTTTTTTGTGGCGAAAAAAATACACCATTTTTAAAAAACCGCTACAAAAAACCCTACAAATTTGGGGTGGCTCAATTCTTTTGCGAAATTTTTTTACTCCGGGGGTTAAATTTAAGCGTTTTTTTGGGCTGCTGTGCTGAAAAAAAAAACCGCCCTTTTTCAACCCCGGGAAATATATCCCTTTTTCTTGTACCAAAATTTCACAACAAAGGGTTTAAATTTAACCTTTTTTGTGTTTTTACTTTTTAGTAAAACACAATTTGCTTGTAAACGACACATACAAGAAAATTTTTTTCCGGCCATTTTTGGAGCCAATTTATACCCAAAGGGGGTTACCCAAGCTTTTTAAACTTTCTTTTTTGGAAAGCAAAAAAAGGGGTATTTTTAAACATATACAATAGTTCAACCAAACAGTGCCCCTGTACATTTTAGAAAAAACGATGTCAAACAAGAGGGGGCAGCCTCTGCAACTGCGATGGCAGGGGCACAAACTTTCTAAAGGGGCCCCCCAGGCCCGCACCCAAGAAGGGGGAACGCCCGCAGCAGGGTCCTCGGGGGGCCCCAACAACTCCCGCTGTCAAAAAAGGGGGCCTTTTGGGGTTGTTCGGGAAACCCCAAAGGGGTTTCTTTTTGGGTTTGACAAAGGGTCATCCCTTTTCCTCCCAATAAAACTGACCCCCCCAGCCAAAGCCCGGTGGGAACCTCAGACACAAACACTTATTTGGGCAGGGCCCCCCGGGAGCGGTCACCCGGCCCTCACCTGTCCTCACCCGCCTCTGTCCCATCCATTTCCCCAGCCAGGACCCTACTAGGGGGTCGGGGCTCGGCCACTATATAGCGAGGTGAACAATTTTGAGGGGGCAGTCAGCAGCTACTTGGCCCCGAAGAAAGGGGGGGGCCAAATATCCCCACTTCTTGCAGTAGGCGGAAAAAGTATAGATTTGGGGAGAGGGGCTTGGGGGTAAAGGGGTTTGAAGGTCACCCTGGGCTTCCAAAAACCCGGTAATTGAGGACGTGGGAAACGATGAAACAAAAAAGATGATGATGAAGCCGCCGACTTGGGACCCGGGTGAAGAAAGGGGGCTTCCCCCATCCAGGAGAAAAAGGGGCGTCAGTTTGGCCCCTTCGGGCAGCGGCGAAAGGCCAGCAAGGGGGTTTTTTTTTGGCCGTGAGTCAGCGGGGAAGCAGAGGTGGGGTTTGGGGAAAGGCCCCCCCCCGGCCACGGGTAGAAAACCCGCTTCGAAACCCCCCAAGGGACAGTAGGGGCAAGGGGTTTCAGCGGGGAAACGGCGGCAGTATTAAACCCCAGTGCGGACTTTGGGGGAAAAAATCAGCTACTGGGCCCGGGGGGGGCCCATTTCTTTGCTAAGAAAAGGGAGGACCGAAAAAGGGGGGTATATGAGAATCGGGGGCAAAAAGGGAAAGCGTGGCCGGGGACAAAACTTTGGCAAAAAAAGGGGCCCCCGGGCGTCAACCATGCAGCGCCCACCATCCGGGGCCTGGGAGAAACTTTGGCTAAATGTGGGGGGGCCCAAATTCCGGGCCCGCGCAGAAAGCGGCCAGGGGGCACCCCATCCCCATTTCACCAGCAAGGCTCCCCACCTCTGCAGAAGGCAGCTTTTTCTCTTTACACCCCTCCCCCGGGTCCAAAAGCCCGGGCTCCTCGCTACTCATGGCGCCGCAGTCTTCAAAAGGGGCCCGATTGTAAAGAGAAACGTATGCGTCCAACCATCCTAAGTCCCAGCAGCTGACCGTGCTCCTGCCCAAAGTTGTGGTACTGCAGTCCCCCCTTTTTCCCAAAATGGGGGACTCTCCCACCATTCGGGAGAACAAGGGGCTTTCCCGACCGAGTGGAGGGTTCCAAGCCGAAATTTTTTTTTTCCCAAAAAAAGGCATCCCAAACCACATCATAAATATGTAGAACAGAAAGTGGGCAGTCCTTGAGCTTACGGTTTTTTCCCAAATTTTTAAAAGGGCAGCGCGGACTCGGACTGAAAACTACCCCCGGGGGCCATACATGTCCTTTAGGGCCCAAAGGGTGAATGTGCGTCCTGCCCGGCCACACCAAAAAATTTTGGACGGGAACCCCGTTTTCCCCTCCCCCGTTGAAAAAACTGCTGCCCCGCCCAAATTTTTTGGGGTTTCCCCCCCTCCTCCCCCCCAAACCAAACCACCACCATCTCAGCCTCCAAAATTACTGCCCCAAACAACCACATGTGTGGGCCCCGCGGTTCACGCATTCAAAAAACCTTTTGCTTGCCTGGGCAAAACAATTTCCACACGGGGGAGGAACTTCTCCCGTCATGCACAAGAAATCGATGTGTTTTTTCCCTCCGCGCCAACGCAAATGGGAACCATGGGACGGACAATGGGGGGAAACAGGGTTTCCGCGCTGCACCGAGGAGGGATTTCCATGCGCCCTGCATGGCCACTTGTTCAACCCTGGTTGAAAAAAGGGTTCCTGAAGTTTTCCCAAACCCGATCTTCAAACATTCTAAAAAATGGCCAGGAAACTTGCATGCATTTTTAATCCTTTCCCGAAACAAAGCCAGGAACACCCCCTTTCGATTTTGCAGGGGCAAAAAGGGCCCTCCCCCAAAAACCCCTCTGATATGCGATTTTTCCCCCACCCGCTGGAATTCCACCCGGGCACATTTTGGCCCAAACTGTATAAAACAGAAAAGGCCAAAAAACGATTTTTTGATGATCCGGGCAGACAAAAAGAACTCCCCCTTGTGTAACTTTGAGTCAGCCATTTGGCAGCTCAGGGCGGGGAACACCGGGTTTCCGGTTTTTTTGGGCCTTCTAGGGGGGGGCCCCCCACTTATTTTGCAGTCGCCAGGACAACGGGATGAATCCCTCATTCCCCTGCTTCATGTTTTGGGAACAGATGCTAAAAATCTGTCTGGGCAGGGACGGAGATGTGGCGACTCCCATCTCGGGCCCATGAGCCCCGGGGGGGGACTAAAAATGGGGAGGGGAGGAGGAGGAGGCATTGGAGCAGAAGCATTGTCTGGTGAAATGATTGGTTTTTCAAAACCCGGGTGACAAAAAGAGGGGGGAGCGGGAGCAGCTGGAGGGGGTGGATGGAGATGGGGAAGCAAGGCAGATGACTCCCAAGCACCGGGGCCATAAACAGGGGAAAATTGGAGGCAGGGACCCCCGGAGCACTTTTTCAAAAGCCCGCAGCATCCCTTTTTTTGCCGGGCTAGTGACACCGAATATTTCCACACCCGGGCAGGGGGATGCTTCTGGCTCTCCACCCTTTTGGGGACCCCTCGCTACCCGGGCCAAAATGGGAGCCTTTTTTTCCCAGCTATTAGAGGGAAGACAAACTCAAATACTATAGGGAAATCCCCCGTAATCAGTTTTGGGGCCCCTGCCTATTGCGGGATCGTCCCTCCCTGACAGGTCTACCGGGGCGGTCCCCCGCGCTCACGTCCCCCGGCCGCGGCCGCGGGGGGAAGGTTTTTGGGGGGGGGACCGACCACTCCAACAGCATTTAAACCAATCTGGAGTCACTAATTTAGGGACTTCCCCTTTACCCGCCAAATGAGGGGGGATTCACCAGCAGCAGCACAGGACCTGGAGCATTTTCCCCGAACCAAAAAGGTTTTTGGCCTACTTTGGGCCCGCACTCTGCCACCCCCGTTTGAAGACCGCTGGGCCCACTGGGGAGCCAAACTGGAGTGTGGCCGCAAATTGCCGATTTGCAGGGAGAAGCTGTCCTGCCCCGGGCCCGTAAATGTGGGATCAGACGGGTGGGTTTTGTGGGGGCGGGGGGCCCTGTTACCCCCAAAGGGGAACCCCCCTTTTCCACGGGAAAAGTTTGAACGGCCCGACCCTTTGTCAAGATGAATCCCGGCGTGGATCGGCCCCGGAATTTTTCCCACACCAAAGCCTTTTGGCGCAACTGGGTTCCCAAAAAACCTGCCTCAGCCACTATTCTGATGCCGCCACCCCCCTGAAAGCCACACTTTTCTGATAGTTTCTTCCATCTGCCCCACCACCCGGGCTTTACCAGGGACTGGTATTGGCCAAACCCACCTCAAAAACTCTGTCATTGTGCCACTCTTGGCTCATGGCTGCGGGGCTGTTGCTGTTGCCCCTGACATCCCCACTGTTCCCTTGGCCCCTCTGCGGCCCGGTCTGTTTTGCCCCCTCCAGAATGTCCCTTGTGCCACTCTCTGACCTCATGCTGTTCTCCGTCAACACCTCCACTCTCTGCATTGGGGCCACTAGCCTGAAACCCCATGCTGCTTGGGCCCTTTCCGTGCCCCCGGACTCCGTTTTAATTGTGCCGGGCCCGTGGCCTAATACTATTTTGCCACCTGCAAATGTCATTGTGGGCCCCTCTCTGACCTCATGCCCGCGGGGTGACTCCTGTCGTGCCCCACAAATGTGTCATTGTGCCCCCCTGTCTGAAACCCCTGCTGTGCCGGGGGCTTTCCCCGTGCCCCCCACACTGTGGGCCCACTCCCTTTTTTGCCCCCCTCCAAATTTTTTCATTGTGCCCCCTGTCTGACCTCATCTGCTGCCGTGGCTGCTGCCCCTGCCCTCCACACTGTGTCATTGGCCCCCTGTCTGACCCTTTTGCTGCCGGGCTTGCCCTGCCGTGCCCCTCCACCCCTGTGTCCCTTGTTCCAATCTTTGGGGCCCACTTTCCTTTTTTTTTTCCCCCCAAATTTTTTCTTGGCCACTGCCTGCCTCAATACTGCTGCCGCTGTGACCTCCACGTGTAATTTGGGGCCCACCCTGGGGCCCTAATACCTTTTTTTTTTCCCCCCCCTCCCTAAGTCAATTTTGCCACCCTTCTGACTTTATACGCTGCTGCCGTGACCTCCACAAAGGTAAACATTTGCCACTCTGTGGGCCTAAAATTTTTTTCCGCCTCCTTTAAAGTCATTGTCCACTGCCTTACCTCATAAATGCTGCCGCGTGACCTCCACGGGGTGATTGGGGGGGGGGGGGGGGGGGGGCCCCTCCCGTGCCCTAATCTGTTTTTTTTTTCCACCTCCATAATGTCATTTTGGGCCCCTGTCTGACCTCATAACCCGCCCGCCCCCGGACCTCCCCACTGTTTTTCATTGTGCCACTTTTGTGGCCTAATACTGTTTTTGGGCCCCCTCCATAAAGTCATTTTGGCCCCTGCCCCGCCCATACTGCTGCCGCCGTGACCACCACACGTGTGTTTTTGCCACCTGTGGGAATACGGGCTTGCCGCCTCCATAAGGGCATTGGGGCCACTGCTTACCCCCATACGCCCGCCGCCGTGACCTCCACACGTGTGGAAATTTTGCCACTCTGTGGCCTAATTGTCTTTTTCCGCCTTTCCCTAATGTCATTTGCCCTGTCTGACCCCATACTGCGCTGCCGTGCCCCCCCCACAAAGGTTCATTGTGCCCCTCCCGGGCCTAATACTGTTTTTGGGGCCCCCTCCATAATGTCATTTTTGCCACTCCGACCCAAACTGCTGCCCCGGGCCGGGGACCTCCACACTGGGGATTGTCCACTTTTGTGCTTAATAAAATTTTTTTTTTTTTCCCCCCCATAATGTATTGTGCCCGCCCTACCTCATACTGCTCCGCCGGGAACCCCCCACGTGTGAATTTGGGCCCCTCTGTTGGGCCTAATACTGTTTTGGGGCCCCCTCCAAATGCCAAATTTTCCACTGCTGACCTCATACTGCCCGCGCCGTGGGCCTCCACACTGTGTGATTTTCCATCTTGCCCTAATACTGTTTTTTTTCCGCCTCCAAAAAGTCATTGTGCCACTTGACCTCATACTGCTGCCCGCCGTGACCTCCAACCCGTAAACAAATTTTTGCCCCTGTGGCCCTAATACTGTTTTGTTTTCCCCTCCAAATGTCATTTTGCCACTGCCCGAAACCCCATACTGCTGCCCGCCGTGACCTCCACACTTGTGATTTGGGGCCACTCTGTTGGGCCCAATGCTTTTTTTGCCACCTTTCCCCAAAAGCCAAATTTTTGCCACTGCCTGAACCCCCATACTTCTGCCCCCCCCCTGACCTCCCACTTGTGTGATTGTGCCAATCGTGGCCCCAATAAAGTTTTGTTGGGCCCTCCCCCCATAATTTTCATTGTGCCATGCCGAAACCCCATGCTGCCTGCCTTTACCCCCCCACACTGGTGAATTTTTGCCACTCTTTGGCCTAATACTGTTTTTTTTCCGCCTCCAGAATGTCATTGTGCCACTGCCGAAAAATCATGCTGCTGGTCTGGCCCTCGCACCTCCCCCACTCTGTCACTAATGTTGCCACCTGAGCTCTCCCACTTGTTTTTTTTCCAGCTTTTTGCTAGCATGACTTTATCAGGGTACATTTCCCCCTTTATTTTTTTTTGGGCAGTTTTGGGCCCCCTTAAATGCCCGGGAATTTTATAAATGAAGCGATTTTTAAGAGCGGGGCAGTCATGTGCTGTCATAAAAAAAACATAACATTGTATGAAACCAAACCCCAAACTCCCCTTGCATATTTAAACATGGCAACAAAAGTTTTTACAGCACCCCCCTGCCGGCTCCCGGGCAGCCGGAAAAACGTTTTTTTAAAGGATTCGGGGCCGAAGTAATTCGGGACCGAAACGAATTTTGTCGGAAAATTTTGCGAAATGACCGAACCCCAATTTTTGAAAATTCGGCCATCTCTAGTTTTTTCTTTAAAATGTTTAAGGGGTTTGGGGGTACGATGGTTTTATACATCTATAGAACCCGGGGTGCGATAGTTTGTTTGGGGTCCAAAAACCCAAAAGTGGTGCCCGCCCCCGTTTTTTTTTCCCTAAAATTTTTTAACCCAATTATTTAATAATTCAAGACACAATGTTTAATTTTATCGCTGTATTCTGATTAAACCCTAACTTTTTTTTTCCCTATATGGGGCCCGTGAAAAAAAAATATTTTTTGCCCTAAAAGAACTGGGGGTTTTTTATTGGGACTTTGGCTTTTTAAGACTTTTGGGTCAATTTTTATTCAATTTTTGTCGTGGTATAAACCCAAGAAAACATTATTCTAAAACCCTTTTTTTTTTTTTTTTTAAAAAAAATTTATCAAGCAGGGTTTAAAAAGCATGACAAGTTATAGACTTTGGTGTTATGCAAAGTGGCAATACCAAATATTTGTAAATTTTTTATTTTTTATCTTTTTTTTTTTTTTTTTTTGGTCAATTCGCATTTTTATTGGGAAAAGGGTGGTGTGCATGTTTTACTTAAATTTTTTGTATTTGAGTTTTACTTTTTTCACTTTTTTTTTACTTTTTACACTTGTCCTCATAGGGACCCTTTACTTAGTTTTTTATCACGGGACATACACAGCAGTAAAATAGCTGTACTTATATGTTTTGTAAATTCCAATCAAACCCTGCTCAGTCCATCCTCTGGGGAAAAGTCGGGGGTTGGGTTTAAAATTACAAACAGCACAGAAGCATTTGTTATGTTTCCAGGTTGACATGGAAGCCATTGGGAAACCCGGCCCAAAAAACCCCAACCCCAGGGGGCCAATGCAAAAGAGGGGGCTTGCAAATTTTTAAAGAAGGAACCCACGGATTTTAAACAAAAAAATACCAGAACAAGTTTCCAGACCCATCGGGTTGCGCAAGAAACCCCGTTTCCCGGCGCCGATCGGCGGGCCTGGGCCCCGACTCACAAAAATGTCCCTTTGTTTATTGGTACATCCATTGGGAGCACTTTCCCCCCACATTTTACAAACCCCTGATTTTTCCCAAATTTTTGGGGGGGGGTTTAAAAAGGGAGTTTTCTAGGTCAACATTTTGAAATAAAACGGGGGTGCGTAAAAAAAATTAAAAAGTAGTAATTCCCCAATCTCCCCCCGTTTTTATCATTTTTCTGCTGCCAGTGCCCTTTTGGCCCGGGTCTTCTGGTTTAACTTTTAGGCAAACACTGCTACAGTCACTGATTGGGTTCCATTTCCTAACATCACCGTTTGAAACATTCGCTTCCCAACCTTCCGCCTTCCATAAGCCATAACTTACAGTATTTCAAGGGTCCCCTCCAGAAAGGGCCCCCAAAAAACCCCCACAACCCGAACAGGTTTTTCTGTATAAGAAGCAGCATCAGAAGCCAATGACTGGGGCTGGCACGATTGCTCTGATAGCTTCCTGCATAGGAAGATATCAGAGATACAGGCCCCCCTGCACTGCTAGGAGGAGAAGGTGTGGTTTAGCAGGAGCCATGAAGCCCCGGCCCCTCTCCCCAGCAGAGCAACGTGAAGACTCCAGGATGTCGGCGGCAGGATAGGTGAGTACCTTACCGGATGTTGTCTGTGGGGGAAGGGTGTGTGTATATTTGAGTGTGCAGGGGAGGGTGTGTGTGTATTTGAGGGGAGAGGAGTGTAGCCTACTTGCCAACCGCCCCAAAATTGGCTGGGGAAAAACCCGTAAATGGTGTCAGACCACAGGGGACAGGAGACAGGGAGAAGAAGGCAACTTCTACCCACCGTGTCCTGTCTTCTGCCCCCTGCATCTTTTTCTCTGGGGGGTTGCAGGGGGCCCAAAAAACAGGCCGCAGGAAATTTGAAATTTTTCCCCCTTCTCCCTGTCTCCTCCCCCTGCAGTCTGGGCCCCCCAGTGGGCCCCAAGGGTAAAAAGTTTTCATTCTGCCCCCCTGTCCCCCTGCCCCCTGGGATCTGTCTTTTGGCGGTCCGAGGAGACAGGCCCCCAGGGGGGCAGACTCTTGCAATTGCCTATTGGCCCTTTGCCTATTCACATTCAGGAAAAAAGTTGGGACACCCCCCATCCCCAAAGGGGGGGCACCCATTTTTCCCATCATGGAAAGCGGGTTTATCCCGCGGGTTTAAAAGGTGTTTAACCCCCCTTTTCCTTGATTCGGAAAAGGGTATGCAACCTACAGTGAAGGAAATAATAATTTTTTAAGGGGTTTGGGCCCCCGGGCAAAGACCCTGAACCGTCCCATAATTTTTTAAAGGGAGGTTAATTTTTAAAAATTGAGAAAATAGAAAAATCAAAAAAAAAAATTCCCGAAAATTCCCCATTATAATTTAAAAGATTTGCATTTTTTCAGTGAAAATAAATATTTTTTCCCTCTTCAAGAAAAAAAACTTAAAAGGTTTTTTTATTCAAACCGCTTTCATAGACTTGTGCCTTTTTTGAGCATGGGGGGGATATTGGGGTTAAACCAAAGGGTTTTTTGATGACTGTGGTCCGAACTGCCCTTTAGTTCATTAAAAAAAGTTCCCCCCCTTGTGTTTTTGGGTGATCTCCCAAACCCTTTTTCATGATCAAAAAGGGTACCCCCACAAGGGGATTTTTTTGGGAAAGGTGCCACAGATCAATGTCGACTTACCCTCAATTTTTAAAATTTTTTCCACTTTTTTTAAATATTGCAAACCCAAAATTTTTTTCCTTCTCACCCACGCCCGGTTTTGTAGCCCTTTCCAGCTTTTTGGGGGCAGGTCTATGATCTTGTCCCCCGGAAAAACCTTAGAAAGATCTTAAAAAAAAAGTTTAAAAATTTTAAATTTATTCTGTGGACAGGAGTCTTTTTATAAAGGTGACTATTTAAGGCAGTTGTCTTTAATGTAGGGAACGACTTGATCAGGAGTGTCTAACTGGTCTGTAGGAGCCAGAACTCTTATTGGTTGATAGGGGATCAAATACTTATTTCTCAGTGCAAAATGCAAATAAATTTATATAATTTATACTATGTGATTTTCTGGATTTTATTTTTTGATATTCTATCTCTGCAGACATGAGAACATTGCAGGAGGTCTGCAGAACTGTGACATCCTCCCCCTTCCACTGCTCACACACAATGATGATGTCACAACTCTACAGTGAGAGAAGACATGCCTACTGGGAGGAGAGACATGCCTACTGGGAGGAGAGACTCACCCCTGGATTTGAAGCTGTAACAGATAAAAACAGCTCAAGTCTGTGAAAGCGTGTAATGATAAAACTCCTTTAAGTCTTGTTTGATAGAGGGATCAAATACTTATTTCTCACTGCAAAATGCAAATACATTTATATAATGTGATCTTCTGGATTTAATTTTTTTATATTCTATCTCTCAATGTTAAAATTAACCTACCCTTAAAATTATAGACTGTTCATGTCTTTGTCAGTGGGCAAACTTACACAATCAGCAAGGGATCAAATAATTATTCCTTCACTGTATATATATATGTAACCGGTAACCAGTAACCATCAAAAGCGGACCCTCTAATGTAATGGTCTGCTTCTGGGGCGCTGCAGGCTGGAATTTTTAAGAGTGGAAAGGGACCAGTGGTAATGGTCATTCTGATAGTATCAGGCTGCTGCTGTCGGTTTTACCTTGGTTGGTTAGGGAAAATAGGGGGGATACCACGTCGTTTTTTTCCTGAAAATGTATTTATTTCATGAGAATCTAAACATGGGCATCCACTCTAATGATTACAGGAGGTGCCCACTTTAGGATTCTCAATAAATAAATGACTTTATTTAAAAAGAAATGAAGTGGGGTCCCTCCATTTTCCATAACCAGACAAGGTAAAACCAACAGTTGCAACCTTATACTATCAGAATGGGAAGGTCCACTAACATTGGTTCCTTCCCACTCTTAAAAATACCATCCCGCATTGCCCCAGAAGCAGACCTTCACTTTAGAGGGTCCGCTTCTGACGGTTACCGGCTCTTCCCAGTACCCTTGGTGCGTTGCATACTGTAACACGGGGTTGGTGTCAGCCTTGGGCTGACAAAAACTACTGCTGGCTGACACCAAGCACGAGCAATGGTAATGAATATGTGTCTGTCAGACGCCTCCATTACTAAAACTGAAATTAAATGGAAAAAAAAGACACAAATTGCACAAAAAGCCTTTTATTTAAAAAAACACTCCCCTACATGAGCCCTCTTTCACTATTTTATTAAATAAATAAATCCTACGTTTGTCTGACATAATTCAATGAGTACAACATAGTAAAAAAGAGAAACATCAATAAATATAAGAGAACATTAAAAAAAAAAAACATGACAGTACTAAAACATGACAGTACTAAACTCCATTTTCTCCACCCATTCCTGCGGCTGTTCTTCTGGGGATGCAGGGTATGGGGTTCTACCTGTACAATATGATTCTGGGGGGTACAGACACAGCTACTGCACAATCTCCAGGGGGATGGTCCTTAACCCCCCCCCCCCCAAAGAAATTGTAAGCTGTGCTCGGTACTCCTCTATCCCACCACTCCCCACCATTGTGTTATGCATCCTAGTGCTAACACAAAATACAATCCCCCGTCGCCTCATAACCTCTCCACCTAATACCCCACAGTCCTCTCACCTCCACCTATCACTCCACCTATAACCCCATAACCTTCCCACCTATTACCCCATAGTCCTCTCACCTCCACCTATCACTCCATTCCACCTATCACCCCATAACCTTCCCACCTGCGCCTATCACTCCATAACCTCTCCACCTCTCTACCCTATAACCTCCCCACCTATCACCGCATGTGGAGTTTGTACAGAGGTGGCCACAGGTAGGGAAGTGCTGAAAAAAATAGAATTCTAAGATGTTTTTGTGAAATTTTGCAGGGATGATTCATGGCCAGGAGAGGTCATCATGGCATCTGGACAGGATGGAGAAGAAAATGGAAAAAGAAAAATTCCCGTCATAGAAGATGTCTTCGTTGAGTACCTAGATGTAACTGCACTGTAGTCACTTAAACATCTGTAGAGCCTGTTTACACTGGTTTCTACCACTATATAATCACTGTATGGTGGTAATATACAGTCTACAGAGCCTGTGTATACTGGTATCTAACACTATATAATCACTGTAAGTGGAAATATTGGTAGTAGTGTAATGGTTTAGGTTCAGGCATAGTTTGGCAACATCTCCTAGCTCTCCTGGAGGCTGAATGGGCTATCTAACGTCCAGGAAACATGGATGACATCGAAACCCTAAATTAAGTTTCTTCCCGAACCGTTACACAGTTAGGTGGAGTGGGCGTGACTGTTTGTGAAGAGGGTGTGGTTCAACAAAAAAAAGACATGATCATGCAGCTTCACATCTCCCCTGTTGGTGAAACACAATTATTTCTTTTTCATGGAGGTCAATGTACCATATAATTGACATCTTTATATAGTCTATCATATACATTTAGAATAATTTATATAGTCTTTACTGTGTTTGACTTATAAAGAAATAAAACCTTATTTTGTTTTCTAAATTTCCTTTGCATTTACATTTTCTGAGACTAATAACTTTTTGATCTTTATGTCTATGCAGTTTTGTGAGGACTCGTTTTTTCACTTTCACCAACTTTTTGGAGTGGCAAAGTAAATTTTGGCACCATGTGGGATAAGTAATGTCAGATTTTAAATGGATAAGAATTTTAAAGATTTGGCCATATCAACTATGTTTTTATTATAACTTTTATTTTTTGTGTTAAATGGGAAAAGGTGGGTGTTTCAGACTCTTGACTTTCTTATTTTTTTATTATTTAAACTTTTTTTCTTGTAATTTTATTCTCCTTTGGGTATTTGACCACTAGGGTACACAATCGCTTCTACACCATTCTGCAATACCAGAATAGCATTCGATAATAGATTCAGCCAAGGTGTAATAGAAGCACTAAGATCGCAGGACTGGAGAATTTATTAGGTCGCTGGAAGCCATGGTAAATGGTTGGCATTAGAGATGGGCGAATTTCTCAAAAATTCGGATCGGTCACTTCGCCGCATTTCCCGACAAAATTTGTTTCGGTTCGAATTACTTCGGGACGAATCGCGTTAAAAAAACAGCTATTTCCAGGCTGCACAGAGCCTACAGGGTGCTGTAGAACGTTGTGCCATGCTTAAATATGCAGAGGGAGCTTGGTTTGGTCTTCATACAATGTTGTGTTTTAGTATGACACGCAGATGAGTGCCGCCGCTCTTAGAATCGCTTCACTATAAAAATCGGTGGGCACTTAAGAGGGCAAAACTGACCAAAAAACTCAAGCGGGAATGTTGCCTGATAAAGTCATGTCAGCGAGAGCTGGAAAAAACAAGCTGAGAGCTCAGGTGGCAACATTAGTGACAGAGTGTGGAAGTGATGGCGGCAGCCACAGCTGCATGAGGTCAGAGAGTGGCACAATGACATTCTGGAGGTGGCAAAACAGTAATAGGCCACAGAGTGGCACAATGACACAGTATGGAGGTTACGGCAGCAGCCACAGCAGCAGCATGAGGTCAGACAGTGGCACAATGACATTCTGGAGGGGAAAAAAACAGGAGTAGGCCACAGAGTGGCACAATGACAGAAAGTGGAGTTAACGGCAGAAGCATGAGGTCAGGCAGTCGCACAATGAAATTCTGGAGGTGGCAAAAACAGGAGTAGACCACACAGTGGCACAATGACACAGTGTGGAGATCTCGACAGCAGCAGCATGAGGTCAGGCAGTGGCACAATGACATTCTGATGGTGGCTAAAACAGGAGTAGGCCACAGAGGGGCACAATGACACAGTGTGGAGGGCATGGCAGCAGCAGCATGAGGTCAGTCAGTGACACAATGACATTCTGGAGGTGGCAAAAACAGGAGTAGGCCACAGAGTGGCACAATGACACAGTGTGGAGGTCAAGACAGCAGTCACAGCAGCAGCATGAGGTCAGACAGTGGCACAATGACATTCTGGAGGTGGCAAAAACAGGAGTAGGCCACAGAGTGGCACAATGACAGAGAGTGGAGGTCACGACAGCAGCCACAGCAGCAGCATGAGGTCAGTCAGTGACACAATCACATTCTGGAGGTGGCAAAAACAGGAGTAGGCCACAGAGTGGCACAATGACACAGTGTGGAGGTCACGACAGCAGCAGCATGAGGTCAGTCAGTGACACAATCACATTCTGGAGGTGGCAAAAAAGGAATAGGCCACAGAGTGGCACAATGACAGAGAGGGGAGGTGACGGAGGCAGCATTTATGAGGGTCAGGCAGTGGCACAATGACATTCTGGGGGTGGGAAAAACAGTAGAAGGCCACAGAGTGGCACAATAAAACAGTGTGGAGGTCACGACAGCAGCAGCAAGCATGAGGTCAGGCAGTGGCACACTGAAATTCTGGAGGTGGCAAAACAGTAGTAGGCCACTGAGTGGCTCAATGACTGAGAGTGGAGTTGACGGTGGCAGCAGCATGATGTCAGTCAGTGGCACAATGACATTCTGGAGGTGGCAAAAACAGTAGGCCACAGAGTGGTACAATGACACAGTGTGTAGGTGACGGCGGCAGGAACAACAGCATGAGGTCAGAGAGTGGCACAATGACACAGTGTTTAGGTGACCGCAGCAGCAACAACAGCAGCAGCAGCATGAGGACAGAGAGTGGCACAATGACACAGTGTGGATGTCACGGCAACAGCAGCAGCAGCATGAGGTCATAGAGTGGCACAATGACAGAGTGTGGAGGTGGGTGGCAATACCAGTCCCTGGTAAAGATGGTTGGTGGCAGATGGAGAAACTGGCAGCAGATGTGTGGTATCAGGGGGTGGCGGCTTTCAGAATAGTGGCTGAGGCAGGGAGTTTAAACCCAGACTCATTTCTCACAGTTTGGGGGAGGCGTCATGGCTGATGTAGTCTGACGCCTAAGGCATTGGTGTGTGGAAATCCGATCCACGCCTGATTCATCTTGACAAAGGTCAGTCGTTCCACATTTCCCGTGGACAAGCGGTTTCTCCTTGGGGTAACGATGGCCCCCGCCGCACTGAACACCCGCTCTGATGTCACGCTACTGGCCGGGCAGGACAGCTTCTCCACTGCAAACTCGGCAAGTTGCAGCCACACATCCAGTTTGGCTGCCCAGTAGTCCAGCGGATCTTCTAACTGGGGTGGCAGAGTGCTGTCCAAGTAGGCCACCACCTGTTGGTTCAGGGACTGCTCCAGCTCCTGCTGCTGCTGCTGCTGGCGACTGCCCTCTCACTAGGCGGGTGAAGGAAGCTGCTCATCAGTGACTCCAGACTTCGGTTGCTGCTGATGGAGCTGGTACTGCTCCTACCCCCCCCCCCACCCACCCCCAGCAGCTGCGGGCAGTAGTACGAGAGCGCTGAAGAGCCCCCCGGTCAGACCTGTCAGAGGAGGGACGATGCCGCACATAGGCAGCGGCCAACTGACTACGGAGGAGTTCCCTATAGTATTTGAGTTTGTCCTCCCTCTCAATAGCTGGGAAAAAGGCTCCCATTTTGGACCGGTAGCGAGGGTCCAATAGGGTGGAGAGCCAGAAGTCATCCCTCTGCCGGATGCTGACTATTCGGCTGTCACTAGCCAGGCAAATCAGCATGCTGCGGGCCATCTGCACAAGTGACTCCGAGGGGCTCCCTGCCTCCATCTCCACTGTATACTGCCACGGTGCTTGCGGGTCATCTACCTCGTCTTCCTCATCTCCATCTACCTCCTCCAGCTGCTCCTGCTCCTCCTCTCTTGTCACCTGGGTAGAAAATCCACTCATTTCACCAGACAATGCTTCTGCTCCAATGTCCTCCTCCTCCTCCTCCATTTCAGTCCCCAGCGGACTCATGTGGCCGCGAGATGTAGTCGCCACATCTCCAGTCCCCTGCCCAGACAGATTTTTCAGCATCTGTTCCAGGACATGAAGCAGTGGAATGACGTTATTCATCCCATAGTCCTGGCGACTGACAAATAACGTGGCCTCCTCGAATGGCCTCAACAAACGGCAGGTGTCACCCATGAGCTGCCACTGGCTGACATCAAAGTTACACAGTGGAGTACTCCTGTCCGCCTGGATCATCAAAAAATCGTTAATGGCCTTTCTCTGTTCATACAGTCGGTCCAACATGTGCAGGCTGGAATTCCAATGGGTGGAAACATCGCATATCAGAGTGTGTTGGGGGAGGCCGTTCTGCCGCTGCAATTCGAGGAGGGTGTTCCTGGCTTTGTAGGAATGGATGAAGTGCATGCACAGTTTCCTGGCCATTTTCAGAATGTTCTGAAGATCTGTGGAAGACTTCAGGAACCTTTTCACAACCAGATTGAACACATGCGCCATGCAGGGCGCATGGACCATCCCTCCTCGGTGCAGCGCGGACACCATGTTCCTCCCATTGTCCGTCACCATGGTTCCGATTTGCAGTTGGCGCGGAGAAAGCCACACATCGATTTCTTGCTGCATGACGCGGAGCAGTTCCTCCCCTGTGTGACTTCGTTCGCCGAGGCAAGCCAGGTGTAGAACTGCGTGACACCTCTGTGCCCTACACATGTGGTATGATGGAGCAGTACTTGTGGAGGCTGAGATGATGGTGGTGGTGGTGGAGGAGGTGGAGGCGGACATTGGTGCAGTAGCCGCAGTTTGACAACGTGGAGGAAAAAGCGGCGTTTCCTGTCCAAGTTGTGGGTTTGCCTGGGCAGGAAGCACATTCACCCAGTGGGCCGTAAAGGAAATGTACTGGCCCTGACCGTAGTTACAGCTCCAGACGTCCGCGCTGCCGTGCACCTTGGAACAAACCGATAAGCTCAAGGACTGGCCCACTTTCTGTTCTACATATTTATGAAGTGCTGGTACTGCCTTTTTGGAAAAGAAATTACGGCTTGGAACTCTCCATCTCAGCTCGGCACAAGCCATTAGTTCTCTGAATGGTGCAGAGTCCACCATTTGGAAAGGGAGGGACTGCAATACCAACAACTTGGACAGGAGCACGGTCAGCTGCTGCACCTTAGGATGGTTGGACGCATACTGTTGTCTCTTTGCAATCGCCTCGCTGAACGACTGCTGGCGCCATGAGTAGCGAGGAGCAGGAGCATCTGGACCGGGAGATGATGTCAAAGAGAAACAGCTACCTTCTGCAGAGGTGGTGGAGCCTTGACTGGCTGCAATGGCATGCGTGCCACTGGCTGCTGCGGCGGCAGGATGGACCACCACATCTGAGCCACGTTTCTCCCAGGCCACCGGATGGTGACGCTGCATGTGTTGACGCAGGGCCGTGGTGCCAATGTTAGCTCCCTGGCCACGCTTCACTTTTTGCCCACAGATTCTACATATACCCATATTTGGCTCCTCTGGTGTCTTAGCAAAGAACTGCCACACCGCCGAGTAGCTGATTTTACCGCCAACGCTCCGCACTGAGTGACTACTACCGCCGCTGCCTCGCTGAGCCCCTGTGCCGCTACTTTCTTGGACCTGCGAAGCGGGTTTTCTACCCCGTGGCCGCTTGGCTCCCGACCTCACACTGCTGCTACCCTGCTGACTAACGGCCACACAACCCACTTGCTGGCTGCGCCGCTGCCTGACGCGCAAGCTGACGCCCTCTTCTCCTGACGATGATGAAGCCCTTGCTTCACCCGGCTCCCAAGTGCGGTCGGCTACATCATCATCAATTTGTGTTTCATCGTCACTGCTGTCCTCATCACCGGTCTTGGTATGCAGTAGGCTGACCCTCACAACTGACCTCCCATGTTACTCTCCACACTATACTTTGCCGCCTACTGCAAGAAGCAGGGGATATTGGCCCCATTTCTTCGCTGACTGCCCTCCTCAAATTGTTCATCCTCGCTATATAGTGGCGCTGAGCCCAGACCACATAGTAGATCTCTGGCTGAGGGAACAGGATGGGACAGAGGCGGGTTGAGGACAGGTGAGGGCCGCTGACCCGCTCCCGGGCCATGCCAACTAAGGGTTGTGTCTGACGTTCAAATCGACTCTTGGCTGGGGTTGTCAGATGTCATCTGGGAGGAAGTGGATGACCTAGTCAACCAATCAAGAACCATTGGGTTGCTAAACAACACACGGCTGCTAGATGACAGCGGCAGTTGTGGCCTCACCGAGTGACCCCTGCTGCGACGTCCCCTTGCTGTGCTGCGACCTGGGCCTGGAATGTTTGTGCCTCTGCCACTCGCAGGTGAAGAGACTGACTGCCACCTCTCTGTCTGACATACTGTTTGTTCTAAAATGTACAGACACTGTTTGATGAAGATATCTGTATCTGATAAATACACACCCTGTGTTTGACTCCAAATGAACCCACTAACAAGCTTGGGTAACCTTGGACCTAAACTGCTCTCCACAAATGGCCAGGAAAATTGACTTGTATGTGCCGTTTAAAAACTCTGTGTATTTTACTGAATGTAAAAGCACAAACAGGCTTAATTAACCTTCGGATATGAATTATGCTACAGAATTTCTTCTGTGGAGGTGAAAAAGAAAGTTTCTTTTATTGAGTACAACTACAGAAAAATACTTAGTTAACCCCTGGATGTAAATTGCGCAACAGAATTGAGCAGCCACAAACTACTAGCTTTGTAGCGTGTTACAATGGCGTACTTTTTACGCTACACAACAAGAGAAAAAGTTGTAATTAACCTTCACTTGTGAATTATGCTACAAGAAAATTGTATTTTTTGGAGGTGAAAAAGACGGTTTATTTTTGTCACCACAGCAGAAAAACAACGCTTAATTAACCCTGGATGTAAATTGCGGCAACAATTGAGCAACCACAAAATACGAGTTTTTGTAGCGTTACAATGGTGTGTATTTTACGCTACACAAAGAGAAAAATTTGTAATTAACCTTCGCTTGTTAATTAGGCTACGGGAAAAAAAGTATTTTTTGGGGGTGAAAAAAAGTTTATTTTAGTACCACAGCAGAAAAAAAACGTTAATTAACCCTGGTTGTAAATTTGCGCCAAACAATTGAGCAACCAAGACTACGAGCTTTTTTTGGTGTTCCCATGGCGTGTTTTTATGCTACAAAAAAGAGAAAAATTGAAATTTAAACCCCTTGCTTGTAAATTTAGGCTACGGAAAATTTAGTTTTTTGGCGGTGAAAGCGGTTTTTTTTTGTCACACGCAGAAAAAACAACGCAAATTAACCCCGGGGTGTAAATTGTGCCAAAAATTTGGAAACCAAAAACTCGATTTTTGCGCGTGTTAAAATGGTGTGTATTTTCGTTTTAAAAAGAGAAAATTTGTAAAAACCCTTGTTGTGAATTAGGCTACGGAAAATGTTTTTTTTGGGGTGAAAAAAGACGGTTTTTTTTTTGGGGGCCCAAAAAACAGCAGAAAACGCTTAATTAACCCTGGATGTAATTGACAAAAAATTGAGAGCCAAAAAAAGGTGGTATTTGTAATGTAAAAATGCTGTTTCTTTAAAAGAATCAAAAGGGAAAGGCTTAGATCCCCCTTGGATATTCAATGGCTGTGGCGGTAACATTAAAATTTTATATGCAGCTGCAATGGACCCCCCCAACTGGACTTCAATCCAATCCCCAAAAAATTCGGGAAAAAATAAAATGAAAGAGAAGCGTCTCTGAGACAAGCTGAGACCCCCCCAAAAAAAATCGCTGTAAAAAAATCAGTTTTTCAGTAGAGTATTAAAAGCAGTTGGCCGCCCCTTTCCCCTATCAGTACGTGAGAGCGGTATGAGTCCCAGGTCGCGCCCGGACTTTTAAGTGGGGTGAGTACAGAATCCCGGGTCTCTGTTTGGGTTCCCCTCTGCTTATGTCATGCGGGCTTGCCCTTCTTCTCCCAAGTGCTTTCCCCCATGAAATCCATGTGCTCGCAGCCTTTTATCAATCAAAAGCACGCTGTTCCCCAAAGTACCCCAAACTTGACTTCGTTCCGAACCGAATTTTTCCCTGAAATTCTAAGAATTCCATTTGTTAGAATCAAATTCGCCCATCTCTATTTGGCATCTGATCTTTCCCGGGGCCCAATCGAGAGGATAAAGGAGCAGCCCACTTCTGCACAGCTGCCTAGATGCCACAGCCACATACTCCCTTACTGACATTATAATGCAGGTAAAAGACATAAAGAGTTGAAAAGTGGATTTGCATTCCTTTAAATCAGCTAATGCTTTAAAAATAGTAAAGACTGAATGTGAGTATTTTCAATCCACTTATAATATAGCTGTGTAAAGGGGTTAAAACTGTGAATTATCAAAACTGCTAAAAATTAAACTTTGATTTAGTCATAAATTAGTTTGGGGTTTTTTTTATGTTTAAAAAGGAGAGGGGGGGAATGCAGGCTGAACTGTCAGACAGATGGTCTGATGGATTTTTCCCTGAATGGGATGAAGCAGTCTAAAAATATATGAAAACAAGCGGGATGCAGAAATAAAATTGCAATGTTTGTCTGGTCAAAAGCGGCTGAAAATATAATCTTCTTTTTCTCTGAACTTATTGTATTCCGGGTATCCCTTTTAAAAACATCCTACACTTATGGTTTTAAGAAAATGCCCTTTTTTTGGGTTTTTACCTTTTATCACGGGGGACAGTCCCTAACACCAATTGACATTTTTCTTTTTTGTCTCCTTCCACTTTTTCCACTTCTGCAAAAGTAACAAAACATTTTGTTAGAAAAAGAAGATACTTAGGTATCTCGTAAGGAACTTTGCTTTAGTTCAACCACTGTGTTTGACATTTCAGCTGCATAAATTATATGGAGTTGAGTCACTGACCATTCAAGGAACAGTAAGGCTAAATACTCACAGCATATGTCAAAATACAGTCCAAAATCAACGGTATATTGACATTGTTGGACTGCAGCAGGACCGCAGTTTTTGACACGGATTTGTGCAAAAGCCACGGTCAGGTATCGGGTTTGGCATCGGCCCCATTATTAAATTAGGGGGGGCCAAAATGGAAATTGAGCAGAATCCAGTGGAATTTTACAGTTAAAAGCCAAAGTTTACTAACTATATAAAAAGAAATCTGATGTTTTTCTCACTTTGCATGAAATAGTTTTAACCTTCCTTTTTAGGTCAATTAGGATTCCCAAAATTTTTTTTAATTTCCCAAAATCCTCATAATGGAGGTTTTTTTTTAAGGCTTTTTTTATTTCGAAAGTCAAAAGTTTCATAATTTCATTAGTTTTGTGCATTGATTAAAAATGTAGGGATTGGGTAAATGTTTTGGATTCCCCTTCCAAAAGCTTTCATAATAGTTGTGGGAAATTTTTGGCCCTTCCTCCTGACAGAGCTGGTGAAAACTGACCATGTTTGTAGGACCTTGCTGCACCTGCCTTTTCAGTTTTTCCCCAATACTTTTAATAGGATTTAGTTTGGGTTTTGGTGGCCACTCCAAAACATTGAATCGGAATCCTTAAACCAATTTGTAAACCCGTTTGGCAGTATGCTTTTTGGGTCATGCCTTTGGAAAACCATTTCCCCCCAAACTTTAACTTTCCCGGCTGATGTCTTGAGATGTTGCTTTGTATTGCCCAAAATCTTCTTTCCTCAGATGCCATCTATTTTATGAAAATGCCGTCCCTCCTGCAGCAAAAAACCCCCCCAAAATAATGCTGCCAGCCCCCTGTTTTCACGTGGGTAGTGTTTTTTGGCTTCCCGATTCTCATTTTCCCCAAAAGTAACAATGGTCTTTGGCCCAAAAGTTAAATTTTAGTTGTCAGACCCGGATGTCTCCAAAAAATTTTAAGGCTTTGTTCCTGTGTGCATTTGAACATTAATTGGCGTTTATATGTTTCTTTTGGAGTAATGGTTCTTCCCGGTAGAGTGGCCTTTCAGCCCATGTTGTACAGTACTCGTTTTTGGATAATGACACAATCTTACAGCTTGCCCGGATTTATAAGGTCTATTGCTTTTGTTTTTTGGGTGGATGCACATGCGGACCCAAAAACAAATTTTTCAATGAGACCAGAACACGTCTCCTTTTGAGCGGTATGTGGCTGGGCATTCCCCTCTTGTTTGCATTTCATATAAATTTTTTCCGATGAACGAGGCACCTTAGGGATTGGAAAATTTCTCCCCAAGGATGAACCCGACTTGTGAAAGTCCAAATTTCTTCCTGATTCTTGGTGTTTCTTTGACTTTCCCCTGATGGTACCCTGAAGCATGGTTTTGGTGTGTAAAAAAATACTCCACAGGTGTGTCTCTAACTCAAATGTTGCCAATAAACCGCTTCCAGACACCATCATCATATGGGCTGTCCCAAATTGTTTAAAAGCAAAGTAATCTTAGTGTATGTTAAAGGGGTTTTGCCACGATGTAATGTTGACGTGGGATCCTCCAAAATGGGTTTTTAACCTTTTTAAAATTTTGTGATTACAAAAATTGCAGTTGAGGAGTACAGCCTTTTACATGCCCCTTGGACATGGGAAAACTGCAGATGCTAATTGATACAAGGGCATTTGCTTTTATTATGTTCCTTCAGAGTGTTCACTTCTGAACTGTATAGTAAGGGTGTGGCATGTGACTGCTGTAGCTAATCAATGTCCTGTTCATAAAAAGACAGAAAGTAAACAGTAGTGGCTCAAAAGGCACACTACTGAGTGGCTCAGAAGGCAATTCTGGCAATTCAAAACTCCACACGCCTATATGGTGCTCTTCCCAAGAGAGATGTTCCCCTTCTGAGCCACTCTTGCTCCCCCCAGCCAGCAGTACTTGCTGTCATGATGAAGAAAAAAAACTCCCAAAACAGCTGTCTCAGAGAGTGGATATGGCTTGGTAATATCCCTTTTTCTTTTTAAGATTCAGTGAGCCTGAAGCAAATTGAGGATTTGTTACATTCAATAGTGGGCGCTTGAGCTTCTCAGCTCCTTTCCCATAATGTCTTGTGATATGCAGATGCTTAGTGGAGGGAAAAAAGGCAATTCAAAACTCCCCACGCCTATATGGTGCTCTCCCCAAGGAGAGATGTTCCCATTCTGAGCCACTCATTGCCTCCCACCCAGCCAGTCAGTACACTCTGCTCTTCACTGATGAGGAGAAAAACCCCAAAACAGCTGTCTGCAGATGGGTGATACTGGCTTGGCTAATATCCCTTTTGCTTTCTAAAGATTCAGTGAGCCTGAAGCAAATTGAGGATTTGTTACATTCAATAGTGGGCGCTTGAGCTTCTCAGCTCCTTTCCCATAATGTCTTGTGATATGCAGATGCTTAGTGGAGGGAAAAAAGGCAATTCAAAACTCCCCACGCCTATATGGTGCTCTCCCCAAGGAGAGATGTTCCCATTCTGAGCCACTCATTGCCTCCTACCCAGCCAGCCAGTACACTCTGCTCTGTACTGATGAGGAGCAAAACTCCAAAACAGCTATCTCCAGATGGGTGATACTGGCTTGGCTAATATCCCTTTTGCGTTCTTAAGATTTGGTGAGTCTGAAGCAAATTGAGGATTTGTTACATCCAATAGAGGGCGCTTGAGCGTCTCAGCTCCTTTCCCATAATGTCTTAGGAAATTATGTGGATCAAACTCTACACGACTCCATAAGCAAACAAACAGAACTCATTTTCATTGCTATCAATCTAGACTGTATATTGCAATCACCACTATATTTAACTATATTCGCACTATTATTTTCTATAGCTGTGCCCTGGTATACATTGGTGTATCGTTTTTTATGGTATCCTGACCGTTACCACAGATGTAGAAGTGAGATATGAATGGCCCCTAAATTATGGTCTCTTCTAGGTACATTTTAGACTTCCCTCTTGCCCTGTGATCCTCATTAAATAAGTTGTATAAGTTTTTTTGTTTGAGGGGAAGGACTTGTGTTATCAGTATTCATTCCTCTTAGCACAGCTTTTGTTGTGGCCCAATGGTAAGATAGATTTCATTTTCCCTTTTATGTGTTCTTTCCAATCACTATCCCCTAACTAGTTCGTATATTTAGTTAGGAAGGTACAAAACCTTCAAATGTATTTAATTCCCCTTGGGTTCAAGTCTGGTTGGTGGAGCGTTTAGGTGCATTTCTTCTCCTCCCCAAGGTGTAACGGTCACAAATACTACCTTGATGCTGGGGTTATTCAACTGGGTTATAATATATTTGGCACAGGGCTATGCTGAAGAGTTTAGAGACATTTACACCTTCGAGAAGATGTGAAAATCAGCTCCTCCTCCCATCAAGCCTTCATCTACTTTAACCTCTGTACAGAAATTTGGATTTCATTGCAGGGAAGACTTGATTCACACGATCCACCTGTACATTGGTTTTCAGATGCTAACCTCAGGACAGATCCAACATGGGGCGACATGTATGAATCTCGCCGCGTCGGAGTGCACGTTTTCGCCCGATTTCAAGCGAAAGCTGCGCCTCATGAATGTCGGTGCCTGAGGTGCGCTCATACATGCGGTGTAAAGTCCTCCGCGCCTCGCCAGTGTGTGAGGCGCAGTGCGGAACTTAGGCGCAGTGCGGGACTGCGCCTAAGATTCGCCGCCCGAGGAGGTGTCCTCATCCATGCGGTGAAAAGTTCCCTGCGCCTCGCCAGTGTGTGAGGTGCAGTGCGGGACTGCGCCTAACATGTATTCCGATTCGAGACAGGCTGGAAAACAGGGAGAAATCATTAAACATGCTAGTAAAGAGCAAAAAGAGTTGTCTTTCAAATGAGTGAGTGAATAAAGTGAAAAATCAACTGTCTAAAAATGATTAAATGTAGTGAAAAAGTGGATCATTAAAAATTAAAGTGAAAATATATAAGATCGCTCAAGAAATAAATCTCAGCTCTCAGCTCCGTGAGGCATGGAGTATGAATCAAAAAAAATAGTTTTTATTAGGTGTAAAACATTATCTGAAAAAAGCTCAAACCTTCTAAAAAAATACATTAAAAAAATCACTTACAAAAAATCAAGAACGGCGCAACATCAGGAATTTGGATATAGAATTTTGCCGGGAAATACAGTAATTCAAATTCTGTAAGCGCTTCTCATTTGCCGCCATAAACCAGCCAATCAGAATAGGAGCAACAGTGACCCATTATATTTTTATTTGTTTATTTTCGTTACCCCCATATTATTGTTCATTTTATATACACATCAGTACAACTTCGTGAGTCTTATCATTTGATTTCTCCCATGTAAAGTTTTATTATAGATTGCATTAGAAAACCCAAAGAGCGTTGCCGCCTCCCTTGGCCAAAAAAACTGGCCTTTTAACTTAGCCAATCACAAACAGACCCGCTTGCATTTTTTTTCCCCATAGACTCTATGAGATAAGTAGCTCACCCGTGATTTGGCTAACAGGACAAGCCTCTCTTCCCCCAAAATCACTCTGAAAAATTTTCCATGAAGAATAACTTTTGGGGCCCCCTGCGCCCTTTTTGTCACTCAAAAAAGACGCAATAAATTTGGTGGTTCATATCTGCCCTTGTCCAACCAACAGCTTTTTCTGCCTTTTTTTTCTGTTTTTGAAACGTCCCGCCTTTTCATTTGATTGGTCAACCTACTCCATAGGTTAAATGGTTCACTGTCGTCCTATTGTTGGTTGGTTTATGCCCACCAATGAAAGCCTACAAAATTTAATTACTGTTTTGGCCAAAAAAACCCCCAATTCTTGTAGCAACCCGGGCTCGGCGACAAACGCATTGTTTGGGTTTGATTGTTTTTTGTTTATGAAAAGGTTTAAGCTCTTTTTCAGATAATTTTACACCTAAAAAAAAAAGCTTTTTTTTTAATATTACTCCAAACCTTACGGCGCTGAGAGACAGTTTTTTTTGCCCCCATCTTCATTTACTACAAGGGACAAAGTAGCTCCCGCTCTGATTGGTGGGTAGCCAAGCCCCCCCTATTCAACCAAACGTTTTTCTGCCTTTTTTACTGTATTTTAACGTCCCGCCTTTTCATTTTATTTGGGCAAAACTTTTCCATAGCTTTATAAGGTCACTGCGCTCCATTTGATGGGTGGTTTTTTCCCACAATGAGAAGCGCTTACAGAATTTGAATTCTGATTTCCCGGGAATTTTTTTTAATCGCAATTCCCGAGACGCCGGGGGGAGGGGAACAAACACATTGTTAGTGATTTTTATTTTGTATTTTTTTGAAGGTTTTGAGCTCTTTTTTGAGAATGATTTACATTTAAATTTAAAAACGATTTTTGGAATCATCTTTGCCCACTGCGGGAAAACCCTGTGTATTTGTTGTAACAGTCGACCTAGAGCACTTTTTTTGCCCCATTCCTTACGTTCCGCTTCTTTTCGCCTCCTTCGGCCATTAGCCACATTAAAACTAGGTCGGGGCCCTGTGGGAGTTTCGAGTGCTGCATGCTTTCGCCTTTGTCGACCCGCGATATACATGCCTGGGACTATTCGAAATTTGCCGCGTCCCCCCCCATAACGCCCACCCCGCCCCCTTTACACGCCCCTTCATGTTAGGCGCAGCCAAAAGGTGGCAAAGTGTTGCCCCAAACCCATCGCACCCCTGTGTCCACGGGGGAAATTTCGGATCGGTGAGGCCTTTTTTGGGCAAGAAAATTTGGCACAACCCCCCGTTTTAAAATAAATGTCGCCCATGGGGGGTTTAAACAATCCACAAAGGCTACATCAAAATCTGAAAGTGAATTGAACTCGCCTGCCTGAGATTGTGTCTTGGGGCCCCAACCATGCTTTTATGGTTTGGGTTTACCAACGAAATTTTGCAGGGGGGGGAAAAAACCAGGTTCCGAAAAAATTTTTATGCCGTCCACCTGCCCCTTTTCGCACTTTGAATTTGGGGGTCATTTACCAATGTGGGCCTGGGGAAAGTATCAGAGACAGCCCGCACGATTCAGGAGGGACATTTTGCCCCTGAGCAATGGGGAAAACTGCTAAAAAATCCTTGCTTTACAAAAATTAAAAGGCTGCAAAGAAATGAAAAAAGTAGTTTCCCACATTTTTTGAACTTCTAGTGGCCCCAATAATTTGGGGAATATCCGCAAAAAACTGTTGTTTCCCCTTCAGGGCTGTAAAATAGAAAAATTTTTCCCCTAAGAAATTTTCAAAAAAAGGTAAAACGGGGACAGCGGGGGATTGGGAAAGGTCAAAAATCAATAAATAAAATTTAAGGCTCAGAAGCTTAATCGGAGGGGTCAAAGAAGCGGACGGGGGTTGTACTTTCCCTTTTTTGCTGCCCAAACACAGTCATTTTTGCAAGTAAGGCGTTTTTTTTGGTTCTTTAAAAATTTGGTCCCCGGGGAATTTCAAATCCCCCAACAGGTCATTCTAGTCTTCAAGAGGAGTTCATGATCTCCAATACAGTAGCTACTTTCTATGGAGAGAGGGTTTAAGAAAAGAAGCCATAAGTTGTAGAGTATAGAAAAGTCAGAGTAGAAAAGTACAGAATGAACTAATGACAATAATTAGAAAATCCTGCATTGTATGAAGAAACCCTTTAAAGCAAAAGGGGAGCAAAATTTTTGCAAAACAGGGGTTTTTTTATTAGTGGACATATTAGGAAATTGCAAAGGGGGCCCCATAGCAAAAAGGAGCCTACTTATCTATGAAGGAGGGTGCCCAACCAAACTAAAGGGAAGGGGAAAGCCTACAAATTTCCTAAATCAGTTGGCTAATCATTATGTGGAGGCACAAAAGAAGGCTACAAGTAGGAGCACAGAAGGGGGGCCCCCCATTGATCCCGGGGGACTTTTTCTGGGGGAGGGGAAAAAGTTTTAGGGGCACCAACGGGGGGTTATTTCCCTCAGGGGGTTTTATTTATGAAGTCGTTTTAGGTAGGGAGGTGCGGGGGAAAAGGGGAAGAAAAATTTTTTAGAGATTTTCGGGTGGTAAAAGTTTCAAAGGGGTTTGGGGGAGATGGGGGAAAAAGGAAAAAAAGAACCACTACAGTCAGAGACGATGTCATTTGTCACTCACTGGCTATAACTTGTTGGGTTGCTCGGTCTGCAGAGCAATTGTATAGAGCTGGTATTCAGGACCAGAATGGGTCTAAAAAGAGCCCTGGCACAAAATCCACATCAACCCACATATTACTACTGCCTCCAAATTTTGCATTGGTCATGCACAACACCACACTCTAAAATAAACAACACTAGGTTAATAGGCCCTGTATTACCTAGGTAGGTAGTTATTAGATCATGCTGCCAGTGTCAATAAAAGTAGTCGGCGGGGTAAGGAGCCACCTGGGCTTGCTTTTATCTAAAACGATATAGTCACTGTATTGCAATAATATTGATATAAGTGTAATAGTTTATATTCAGGGACAGTATGGCAGTATTAGTCACTTGATGATGGTGATATGTAGTCAGAGAGAATACTATTTGGCCTTTACATAGCAGTATTATTGTTAATATTGACCTTAGAATACTAGTTTCTGCAATACCAGTATGATGATAATTTTTGCTCCTTGTGTAATGTGCAAAAGTCAGTCATCTCACACATTTCTGTGTATACGCTGAACAATTTACTGAATCTGTACTTGTCTCTTTAACAAACTTTGTGCAACAGGAGCTTCCTCAGTAATGTCTTTTTAAGTCTATTCAGTGCATATAGCCCAAAGCACCAGTCAGTCTACATAGCGCCTGTGGTACGGGAGTCTTCCTCTCTGTCTACATGGATTCATCCTTTGCTGTACTGATTTTGCTCACACTCCAGACACATTTTACCCTGGCTTCATTGCGGTACATTCTAATGGGCCTTCTTAATATCAGTATTTCTTGGGCCCTGGGCCTTACTGTACTCTCCCTCTTTGACACGTCTGCTCTCTGCTGCATCTAACTGACTTTCTTTTCCTCCCTGGGTTTCTGTCATTGCTGCTTGTTCTGTTAGTGTGCCAGTGCAATCTACTGATTGGAGGGTGAACTGCAGGTCCCCCCTTTACTTCTTCTGCAACCCTCGCAATCAATACCTACAAGGCATAATCATCATAACAGGCCAGAAGCTTAACTAAGTTGGCACACTGGGAGTGGCGTACCCCAGATGTACCAGCCCCAACGTTTGGCTCACTGACTTCTCCATATACTGCTGATCCCAACCTTGGTCTTAAGGGGAGTAACCCAGAAGGAGGTGGAGGGGCCCACCAATCATCTTTATCAACTGGTGGATAGGCAGTGGTGGGGGCTTCTGGTCCACTGTATTGTGGTCTAAGTACAAGGTCTCAGTAGATTTCAATGTACTCTCCTGATAGGACCTGGTTACCTTTCAGATTTTATTTCGAACAGTCCAAATAGAAGAAAAAGAGTTGTGTCACTTACCAATCCTTCGTCATGTCATTTTAGTCCATAGACAGAGAGTAGAGAAACGGGATAGACATTACAACCTGGCCCACGGCCGTTTCACTCATACCCATGCTTTCTCATGCTTTCTGAAGCCACTAGTTTCAGCCTGAATGATCTATAGTTCTCTGGATTATTTTTGCCCTCCTTTAAGGCACAGATGGCATAAGCAATTAGCCTTTTATGACCTTCCTGAATCTGTATGAGCACAGCACCCAACCCCCTTAAACTTTAAACAGTCCAGATCTGACTCTCCAATCCATTAGACTACTCGTTTCTTAGATTTTAGATTTTTCTGGTGGTGTTTCTTGGAGTAATGCATGTAGCGAGGCTGCTATCTTGGTGAAGCCTTTGATGAAGCACCTTCAATACTTATTAAACCTAGGAAAGTCTGTAAGTCATTAATAATTCTGGTGTGTCACGTATCTCCGGGTCACTTAGGACCGACACCGCAGAACGTCAGGTAGATGTGGATCCTCTGGGCCACCGCAAGTGTAGATGGAACAGGTAGAGGCCACACCCCTGACGTGGCTACTCGCAGTGACAGCCGAAGAGCTAGACAAAGGACACTGGGTACGGGTAGAGGTGACAGGTTACAGCAGGTATAGCCGTAGACGGGTGGCAGAGTCCCAGGCAGGCACTGCAGAAATGGTAGGCAGGGGGAGAGAGTGGTCGGGAACCTGAGATGTCTTGACAATCCTGAGAATCTTCTTGGGCTTGAGAATCCATCACTGGAATAACAGAAACAACAGACAGGGAAACAACAGACGGAAACGTGGGCAGGGTTGCAAGCGATGGGAAGACTTGAGGCAGCGTGAATGTCATTGCTTGCACCACTGGATAACTTCAACCATTTTCCAATCCAACGATGGAGCATGAAGCAGGAACCACATAAGACCCAGAAAAACAGAAGCAGATTTCCTCTTTGTAGGACTTTCCGACTTGGTACGAAACTGGACAGGTTCCTTCAGAATCTTCCTGTTGATGGAAAAGAAACGCAGCAGTGTCTCCAAAAGGGAGATAGGCAAGTAGAACTTCTCAAGCAGAGATGGCTGGATAAAGTTCTCAGACGAACAGGAACTTCAAACTTAGAGTCGGAATCAAAACTTCGAGTGACTGGTGTGGTCAGACAAGGAACAGAAGCATCATTACTTAGGGTCACCTCACCCACATATCCTTGGTACTGGGTTTTCTGGGGCACAGCTGGGTGAACTGGGCAGTTTTTCAGGTAGTGCTGGCACTGTCACAGTATTGACACAGGTTCAGACGGTGAGGTGTGCTGGTGAGTGCGTTTCTCTGGGGTTAGATGGGTTCATCTAGCGGAGAAGCGGGTGCCGGGAGTGGGAGACTTGGAGGTGTGGAGGCTTGTGAGGAATCGCCTTGTCTGAAATGGAGCAGAGATGATGCAGCTGAGGTATTGTGCACAGGTTGTTCAAAGATTTTGCGGAAGACACACAGAAGTTCTCGCAGATCCCCTGTAAGTGGGTCCCCTCTCTCGCAGAAGGGTGAGGCCCAGACATAGACCTCACCTGCTCCAGATGGACACCATGACAGGAAGCTATGGCTGCAAGGTGCTGGATATCAGGCAGGGTCACATTGGTGGATTCCATGGTCAGTTTGTCCTGTCATGTATCATTGGGTAGATGTGGATCCTATGGGCCACAACGAGTGTAGATGGTATAGGTAGACACTATAGGAGGAGTCTAAGAGGCCTCCGATCTTCACCGGTGCCCGCCACAAGGCTGGACAGACTTAGCTGCAGGGAACCTCCAGGTCGTTACCCCCGACGTGGCTGCTCGCGGTGACAGCCGAAGTGTTAGACAAAGGACACCAGGTATGGATAGAGGTGACAGGTCACAGCAGATGTAGCCGTAGACAAGTGGCAGAGTCCCAGGCAGGTAAATGGCATGCACAACAACAGGATAACAGAAGTAAAATAACATCCTGGAAAACCAATGGTTAACTCAGGAACACATAATATCAACAACAATAAAGCAGCCATAATATCAGCAACAATAAATCAGTTTCTATGAAAAGCATTAACGAACTGACCAGGAAGAGAGGTAGGAAGTTCCTTAAGTAAATGGAGGTCATAAGTCATTGGTCTGGTAATTAGGACACTGTCCCTTTAAATCAAGGACGCTGGCAAGCATGCACGCACAGGCGCCACGGAGCAGGAGCGAGGATAAGTGAGTTGCACACCTTGCCTGGAGACATTATGGCCCAGAAAGCCAATGTTTTCCCAGAACAGATGCCACTTGTTGGGTTTTAGTTTCAAACCATGTGCCTTCAGGATTTGGTTTAGCTTCTCCAAATTTTCTGCCACTATGGTATATAGTAATGTCATCCAGATAAATGAGGAGACATTATTGATTTAAATCCCCAAGGCACAATTCTTTGAGGCATTGGAAAGTGGCAGAGGCATAACTCAGTTCAATCGGCATCATGAGGAATTTGAAAAGCCCCGTGTGAGAAACACCTGCCAATACCTACTTGCCAAATCAAGCAAGGATAAAAACTGTGTAACACAGAGCAGTCAGCATCTTTTCTATGCGAGATAGTGGGTAAGCATCTCTCACAGTGCAGGCATTTAACTGACGGTAGTCCAAACAGAGCCAGAGAGTCCTATCCGTTTTCTTAACCAACACAATCAGAGAAGCCCAGAAGCTTTAAATGAGCTGTATTATCCGATTCTCCTTCATCTGCTTCTACATGGCCTTTATTTCTTGCTATAGGGCCAGAGGTATATGCCTATACCATTGGAAAATAGGAGTAGTATCACCAGACTGAAACATGTTCCAGTGTCAAGGTCGCTCGAAAGTCAGTTTCATGAAAAAAGAAAGCAGCAATATGTGACCCCAGCACCTTATAAAATTGGTTCCTCTTATCCTTCGTCAGATGGTTCCCCTGCTGACACATCTCTTACATCAACCCGTCAACAACACAGTGTGTCCCTTAAGCTCTTATCTTGTAGAACATAACCAACTCCGTCCTCTATTGGGGCTCACCCAGTATCCACGTGTGCTCATCAGGTAATTGTATTTCCTGGGCAAAATACACCGCCAACAGTGGTATAACGTGACTTTGTACAGGTTAATGTTTATAACTGGCATTATAATACACCCTTCTTGTACTTTTCAGAGAGTGCGTCTAACTGCTACGTCTTCAATTTGGATTACAGACTCCACCATCATAGTATCTCTGTGACTCATCCAAACTTCTGTCAACAGAAGCAATAGAGTTAATGGAAGTTAATGCAATATAGCTAGAAAGGAATGGATGAAAACGCCTTCAAAACAAAAGAATCTCTTGTTTGAAGCAAAATCCTGAAGCAGAATAAAATACGGCGGACATGGTTAAATGTTCAGAGTAGTAGCTTTGGTTAGGGAGACCTTTCCCACTTACTATAGGCACTGTAGTTTCAAGTTTCATAGGGCAAACTCTCAAAAATAATTTTTAGCTCTAAAATACAGATGCAACTTGGTACTGCATGTGCATTAATGCTCCTCCACAGAAAATTAGTTTCTTAACTTTCATGGGGTCATCACATTGGGTAGTTGTGGATGTCAGGATTGGTCTTTGAAGGGCAGATGCCAAACTCATATTGTCTTTCATCAAACCTGATGTCAATACATACGGTATGGTAAGACTAATGAGTTAATCGAGCACAGTAAGGAGCTCATTTCTGGGGCCAGCATACAAAACTATATTGCATATTAGCCTCCATTGTAGGTTGAACATCACAAGTTTTCCCTATTCCCATAGTTCCTGAAGCCAAAGCTTTACCACTCTGTAAAGAGGCCACCATTTCTCTCTTGGGAACACTTAGTCAGTACTTTGAAGTGAATAGCATGCTTATTGAGGATCTTATTAGGATCTCCATTATAGTACAGTGGCTTAAATCGCTACTTTAAATATAGCCTATAGATATCATCCACAGGAAGCCATTTCCATTTGGGATATGGGAAACGGCATTTGTGGGAAGATTGCCCACTATGAATGGGGAAATAAGAGTACTTTAGATTGTGACACATTCTGACATTATAATTCTCATCTGGGGAAAAAATTAAAATGTGAAATACAAAATGAACTTTAATAGGGCATTGTATTGTCCTTCCTTGATATCTTGATTGTTGATACCTAAAACAGTCTTTCTAAATAACACTGGTTTCATAGACCACAAAGATCTAAATATGAAATTCCTTCCTTTGTAAACTGACTAATTTACCAGACCTTGTTTTTAAGTTAAAAAGCTTCTCAACACGGAAATCTAATGTCTGGTTCACTTATTATCTTAGTGTGCCCACTTTTTTATCTACAATTGTTATATCTGAAAAGCAGAGTGGACTGGGCTGTCAATACTTTTGTGCACTAATAGTCTGGATTTCTGTTGTCCTGGGGTATTCAATGAAACCTGTGAAACCTCTGCTTAGATTTCTCTTCATTATATATTCAAATCCTTTATTAATAATAGTAATAATCTTTATTTATATAGCGCCAACATATTCCGCAGCACTTTACAATTTGTAGGGTATAGGTACAGACAAAAAGACATACATTGCACAATGAAAAGCTACTTACAGATGAGACACAAGGTGTGAGGGCCCTGCTCGCCAGAGCTTACAATCTATTAATTGTGACAAATGCACAGAATCTTCCTTATAATCACTTCTATAGCAATAGGGTTGTACTGATTTTAATAAGCTTCTATTCGGAATATGTTTGGACATAGATTGCACAATATACATTTAGACTTCTATGGAAATACACTTAGATCCATATGAAAAAAGAGCTTCACTTCTCCTTTTAACACATGCTGTCTCTATGCAGCTGTACACAGTGAGTTCAATGCTGCTTCCTTGTTTTGCTTTATATTTTTCCCTTTTTTTTTTTTATAAAAAAGTGACTCTCAATTTTGACTCATCGAAGAGGATTACTAGTGGGGGAGTCCTTCTATGACCCTCAATAGGGTTGTACTGATTTTAATAAGCTTCTATTCGGAATATGTTTGGACATAGTTTGCACAATATACATTTAGACTTCTATGGAAATACACTTAGATCCATCTGAAGAAAAAAAGAGCTTCACTTCTCCTTTTAACACATGCTGCCTCTATACAGCTGTACACAGTAAGGTCAATGCTGCTTCCCTGTTTTGCTTTAGATTTTTCCTTTTTTTTTTTTTTATAAAAAGTGTCTCTCCATTTTGACTCATAGAAGAGGACTACTAGTGGGGGACTCCTTCTATGACATCCATTTGGTCTAACAGGGCAAATTGTCATTATGATAGTTAACAAGAATTTCTCTCAGCAATATTCATTCTCATAATAGTAATATCTCATGCTTTGGAAACAGTGTATAATTACTTTGTATGTAAGGCTATTCATAAGGCATTCTCTTATTCTGTCAGATTAGTGTTATAGGAAGAAATCACAATATTATTACCACTAGTTAATATCCAGAGTAACCTCCATGTGCAGCACAGACAGCAGCTAGACGGGCTGGGAGTGACTCAATAAAGTCCTGGTAGGTTGTCCAGGTATCTGGAACCATGCTGACTGGCATGAATCCCACAGCTGCTGAAGAGTGCATAGGGGAGGATCCAAAGAGTAAATCCAATAATCAAGTCTGTCCTACAGATGCTCGTTCGGGTACTGATCTACTAGGATAGAATAATACCCAAATCAGTTAAGAGTACCTTTTGCATAAATGAGTAGACCCACTAAAACATTCCTCAGACCATAACACAGCAACCACAAGCATATGTTCTTCCACCAATGGTTGCGTGTTTGTTCTATAATGTTTCTCACCTGACACACCAACGCCCATCTGTTCGATGAAGCAGAAAACACAAGTCATTGGGGAAGGCAACCCTTTTCCAATCTGCTACGGTCCAATTAAGTTAAATAGCACTGAAAAAAAGTTGTTGTTTTTTTGCTGATGCAACTTCATTAGCAGACGTGTAGTGAACTTCTGTCTGATTTGGAGCCCTTTACGTAGGGATTCCCTGTACTTTTGTTTAAGACATATATCTGATAGCCCCTGGTTTATTTTGGCAAAAGCTATTGCCTCCATTCACCTTTGTAGGTTTCCATGTGGCTTATTCACAGTGGAGCCATTTGTCCACTCATGATAAACTTTCACTACAGCAGCATGTGAACAGTTCTCAAACTCTGCAGTTCCAGAAAAACTGCCACCCTTGGTCTGAAAGCCAATAATCATCCCTTTCTACAACTCAGATAAATGGTCCCTTTTCCCTGTAACAACAATGAAGGATATGAGAGCAGACAGCATACCCACAACTTGTATACCCAATAACCCAGGTCACAACTCATTACCTCGTTTATAAGCTACACACTGCTGGCATCAAAAGTAGAAGGTGGTCACAATAATGTGCCTCAACTGTGTATATGTGATGTAACCTGAAATCGCTCTTTAATTAAATTATTAAAACATATCAGATGGTCTTTTCTTAAACCTTTGAGATTTCAATTGTATTAGTCAAGGAAATGGTTTGCTTTAATTTAGCTAGATTTACACTAAATATGTCATGTAAACCATAGCTTATTGTCACAGTTCACGCCGCAGTCCCTGCCTTGGACCGTCAGCATGTCCATGCCTTGCCATGTCTCTGCTGCGGCTCCTGTGTAGAAGTCCTGGCAGCCTGTCTCTGCTGTATGCTTGCCTGTCCTATTGTTTTTGCTTCCTGGGGTCCTGTTCATACTCTGTGCCTCCTAGGGCACGCGCGCGGCAGATTCCTGTCCTTTATAGGTTCCCTGTCCTGTTCACCTTCCTCTTGACCTGTGACCCCTGGCTATAAGAGGAAGTTCCTGGCTGTGCTCTGGCTCAGTCCATTGCAGTTTGTGTTGTGTCTCATGCTGAGAGGTTCCATCTGTGCTCCTGCTAGCATCTCAGGTCTGCTGTTCTGGAATTAACCCCTGTGATGCTGGTCCAGTTCCTTCAGTCCATCAGAGCTCCTGACCATCTGTCTGTCATGTCTGCTGTCTTGGCACCTGTCCAGTACCTGCTATATCCTGATGTTGCACCTGTTCTGTATCCTGCTGAAGTGTATGTTTATTCCTGCTGAAACCTGCTCGGCATATGTCTTCCGGATGCACCTGTCTACCAGCACTTCTGTGCCTGTGTTCCTGTCCTGCACCTCGGCTGTCACCAAAGGTAGCCACGTCAGGGGAGCAACCTAGGGATTCCCCGCAGCAAAGTCCATCCTGCTTTGCGGTGGGCTCTGGTGAAGACTGGGGGCCCCTTAGACTCCGCTCCAAGGCGTGAATCTCCAGCTACCATCTCGCCTGCAGCAGGGGCGTCGCTATTTAGATTCATTCGGAGCACGAGCCTTGAATAAATCTACCTGTGCCCCGAATGTCTGCAGCTCCAGGCTGTTGCCGCGGGCCTGTAGCGCTCCTTAGTGCGGGTGGCACCCGCCGATCTCTCTGGCTGTGCGGCCATTTACCAGCGGCCGCGCAGTCAGAGTCGGGGAGGATTCAGGACGGATCGGTACCGTCCTGTCTTCTCCCCTGTATGTACGGCGCTTGGTAAGCGCCGTACATACACCTGAGAGTCGCAGGGGGCGTGACGCATCGCTATCATCACCCCCCTGCAACGCTGGGATCCTCTAAGCTGGCAGCTCTGCTGGCCCAGGGGGGTCTCAGGCTAATAACCTGGCTAGAGGGAGCAGCAACCTGGCTGGAGGGGGCAACTACTTGGCTAAAGGGAGATATAACCTGGCTACAGTGGGCTACTACCTGGCTATAGGGGGCAAATATTTACCTACAAGGGGGTAATTTTTACCATTTGGGGCACTATAGATGGGGATTTTGTAAAGAGGTAGGAAATTGTAGAGAAGTGCTGATAAAATGAGGAGTCTAAGATGTTTGTTTTGTAAATTTTTCAGTGAAGAGTTGTGGACGGTAGAAGTCATCATGGCGTCTGGGACAAATGGAGAAGAGAAAGAGAACAACGCTTCAGAGACGTCTCCTGTAAGTCACTAAATGTAACTGCAGTGTAATCACTTATATTTCTCCTGAGTCTACATACAAAGGTTTTTCTCTGTAAAAATACATCCACAGTTCACAATGAGACGCAAAAAATTCCGTGTGAACCCAGCCCTACCCAGAAAAACTTAAGGGCCCGAGCCCCGGAAGTTTTGGGACCCTAGCAACGCCCCTGGCCTGCGGTGATCACAGTGGATCCACACCCGGATACCAGTGATAGGCACCTCAGCGTACGTTGTTGCCGCCGGAACGTTAGAAAATGGATTGACCATCGTCCACATCCGTTACACTTATTACTTTAAACTGATGATGTCCTAGACAAAAAAGAAAAGGGGATTGAAATTAGAATATTTTACTTGATATGCAGATGTGTTGCTTTAATTCATAATTTAATACATTCTACATGAATAAGAAGATTGTTTCAGTGTAGGTAGTATATATAAATAACATCTACGAGTGTAAGGGAACATACAGAACACAGCTCTTATTATGGACCCTCTCGCTTAAAATACTCAAAACTCTTCTGGCATTTCAGGTTGAATAATAGAAGAAATTAATTTATGAGACCTTGATTTGTTTGACAATTCCTTTCTTGGAAAGCTTTGAGAATTTTTTGTTAAGTGTTATTTGTTTCTTCATTTTGTTCAGAAGAATCATAGTGCCAGCAAAATAACATGATGCATGAGAAAGAAGTCAGAAATGTTTTTCCCTAAAAAAAAAAAGATCGGGTATTTTATTCATTTTTGCTCCAGAAGGCGCATTAGGGCTTTTTAGGGTATGTTCATATGGCATTTTTCAATCCATTATTTGGAAAGACACTGCATCAAACGTGTGCAAACATACACCCAAAGTGTAGTGCGTTTGGATGTGTTTTGGCTGCAACAGGATCGCACCCTATAGTTTTAAACAGGGAGTCTGCTGCGTCAAACGAATCAAGAATTGACCTGTCAATTCTTTGAACGGATCCATAAGACGCATCACAATCACTCGTCTGAACGCCAATGCGTGTTTTACATTGACAGCAATGTAAATCACACTGCTCATTGTTAGATGCGTGTTTGGATCTGTTTAGGGTCCGAAACATGGATCCAAACATGCATCTAAAAAACTTATAGGGGATGTCTTATTTTTTCATGTACAGCATTAAACAACAATAATTAATATATGGAATTATAATCAATTAGGAAAAACAGATAATTCCTAATTTATCACCTAACAAAATGCCCTCTGTTCTGCATGTGTTTATGCCTGATTTTACAAGTTTGGTCCTTCAATAGTTCTGTGTCTTCCAGTATGAGCATGTACAGTCTATGGCTGCTGTATTTCTATAATGGTTCTCTCTTTCTGCTCATTGCAATAAGGGTAAGTTCACACAGCTAATTTGCAGGGCTGAACATTTCAAGATGAATTATTGGGGAATACACACCTAAATTCAGCAGCAAGCATGGATTTTGGATGTGGATTTGACACTAAGGGCTACATGTATGAAAACTGTCTAGGTCTGAGATTCACTTTGTTGCCCAGAGCAGCCAATCAGAGCACCCGATTCATTTCATATAGTGCTCTGGAAAAATGAGAGGGGTGCACTGATTAGTTACTATCGGCAACAAAGTGAGTTTTAGACCTAGACAGTTTTCATACATGTGGCCCTAAAATTCAGAGGCAGATTTCCAGGCTCTAATATTCTATAATGTGAAGGGAGAATTTCCAGAGCTGAAAATAAATCAGCGTTGAGGAAATTCAGCAACGTGTGAACAACAATGTGGATTTTCCATTAGGAACAATGTAGGCAGATTGTAGACAGATTTGGGTGCTTATTCTAAGCAGAATTCAGTGCGAAATCCGCGCCAAAAATCTGCATTCGGGGGACGCACTGTCGTGGCACACAGTGCATGTGCTGACAGAGAGGGCTCTGGTTCCCCCTCTGGCACACGTAAAATAGATTTGCCACCACTGCCCTAGAGCATAACAACTTGTTTATAGCTCCCTCCATATTTGCTGCAGAGTCCACAGCAGAATACAGTTTGTATTCTATAATTCAATATGTCCTTTATGTTCTGCAATAGACGGGCTTTTTTTGGGGGATAGGGCTTCTTCTATGAGCCTCCTAAAAATCAGTACTCACAGAGTAGCAACTTTATATCAATACTGTGTTACAGTGTCAATACAATAGTCACTTAAATCTTCCAGCCAAATCAATATACATACATACATGTCTATAATGTAATTTACTTCTCACATGAATAACCCTATGATGCTGTTCTACCAGACACTAGACCCCTACTGAGCTTTAAGTTGGTTAACCAGAAGCCACATGACAAAGGTAATAGTAATTTCTAACTGGTAAACAACTAACTACCAATCTCTGAAACAAAAATGGGATTTGCTATGAGTGAACAGAATACAGTAAGTGGATAACGTTAATTATGTTATGACCCCACATTTCTATATGACCAGTAAAATGATGCTTTTTGCAGTCCATAAACTATTTCTTTCTTTAAGATGTAAAATATATTAACAGGGTAAAATAATGTGTCAGTGACATTTCCTGTCAGTGGCAGGAAAGATATATTTGTAAAATGTTCTTACTCTACTTGTGAGGTAACAATATTCCAGACCTACTTCCTGTGGGTCCAAGCAGTGATCCTACTTCTGCTTAAGAATTTATTTCATTAACCAGTTCCATCTACGTATGAGGGGACTTTCACATTTAAATATAGGTTCCTCCTACAGTCAAAGTAAAAAAAATAGCCTCAACAATGGGTTTAGAATATGTCACCAGCTTTAAAAAATCCCATTACAAACATCCCACACCTTGAGGAATAGTATAAAATCTGGTTAGAACATCACAAAATGTATCCACAAAGTCAAAGACCTAAGACGAGAATTCATCATGAGAGCTGCCTTTCTCATTGTGCTGGTGGTTATGGTGATGCAAGTCACATCAAGATCAATCTGTAAGTATTTCTACAGACAGATGTTGCAGCATACTCTTATTCATACTGCCCCTTCTTTCTGAATATTTTTATGAAACATATTGGTTACAGGATAGTACTAGGAACTAATTTATTATCTGCTTATATGAAATATCTGAATCAACAGTGTTTGCAGAATGTTAAACTTTATCGACATTAGTGTCATGGCTTCCATTTACAGTGAAAGGCATAACATTGTGCCAGATTCATTGCACGGCAAATCCAAATGGCACTTATAAATGTTTCTGTCATTTTGATGGAAAATATAGCGCTATCTTGCCACTGAAGTGATGGAATTGCCTCATTTGTATCAGGCCCAGTTCACATCTGCTCTGAGGTTCCATTTGGAACCCCCATTGCTGATTCTGCCAATTGTGATGGAAAAAATAGCGGAGTATACAGCACTATTTTTTACAGAAAAATGACAGACACCAAGACGGAAACCCAACCGACCCAATTATGGTCCATTGGGTGCCATTGGGGTCTGTCATGTTATGAATCCAGCGATTCTGTCATTTTCATTTTTACTATTCCTATGATGAAACAGAAAAACAGAAATCACAATCCAGGTATCCAGAATTAGCTATTGCACCTATTGACACATATAGACCTTAAGGGGACATTTACACAAAGTATTATTGGTGCGGACACTGAAAACGCATTGCTTCCTCTTTGAAAACTCTGTGTTTGCAAGGAAATGACGTGGACTGTATTACTCTGCCTCTATACTTTAGAACTGAAAAATACTCGAGTAATATCAGCATCATTGTTCAGACGACACTGCTTTTATTTCAGTATTTTCAGTACTAAAGTATATAGGCAGAGAAATTTTTACACTGTAGTGAATGGGAAGTATTCTACAGTACTACAATACGACCTACAATAAGCATTTAAAGAAAGAAAGAAGCAATAAAGAAATGCAGTGTGAACATACCCTTACACATATCCTTACATAACGCAGCATGAACAAACTTAGTGCTGCTAACCACAGCTTATTCACAGCTTTATGCCTAAACAGTATTACTCCACTTAGGCTGAGATCACACAGCATAGGACAAAAACCATCGGAAAGTCAAACGGTTTTTGCCTGATGCACAATTGCAGTTTTTGTCACGTTTTGTGCAAAAAAACGCGGTTGGATTTAGCTTTGAATGTACGAGAAACTGACCAAAAGACGCCCAGTGCTGGAGGTTTTATCAACATGTTCCTAGAACCGCTGGTGCCAGAAAGCGATCGGAAAAAAAAACACTTGTGTAGACCACAGGTCGTTTTTTCTCCTAAAGTCTATGGGCATGCAAAACAGTTTTAGAATCCTAAAACCACCAAAAATATGATCGGTTTTGCATGTTGTGTAGACAGAGCCTTATTCTGTCACAGAAAAACACTGAATTTAAGCAATACATTGATGGAATCGGGATACCTGATACTAGTTTATGCAACCATTGGCAAACATAGGCCTTTACACATACACAAGGCAGAACGAGCAAGCGCAGTCCTTCTGACCCACAGATAATTCACCGTACGCCTATATTTGGTATCACTCCGTTCACTCTGTCACAGACTAACACTCATTTTAACTTACGCATTGCCAGAATCAGGGTATCTGTTTCTTGTTTATGCTGTCTGCAGACTGAGCTGCATAAACCTGGTGACATATTCCCTTTAATGATTAGTTCTACATTTTTAGCTGCTGGTGTCAAGCTAAAAATATTACTATGTAGGAAACCCTAAGTTCCTGTTAAAGTGTTTT
>JAODAL010023779.1:0-61961 GCA_025379985.1 Phyllomedusa bahiana | reverse complement strand
CTGTTCCCCACTTTTTTTGACCCCCCCAAATTACTGACCCCCTAGGCCCCCAAACATACCCTTTGGGATATCCCCAAATACTGCCCCCTGGGTCCCCCCCAAGAACTTTGCACCCCCAATACGGACCCCTGAGGTCCCCCCTTTAGATTTTGGACATCTCCAATACTGATCCCTGAGGTCCCCACTAGTATCTGTGAAAACTAAAACCCTGCCCCTTAAAGGTCCCCCACTAGTATCTGTGACACCCTTCCCAATACTGACCCAAAGGGGTTCCCCCCCACTATTTTTCTGGGGGACATCCCCAAATTTAATTTTGCCCCCTGGGGCCCCCCACTGGTATCTTTTGAAAACCCCAATATGCCCATGAGGCCCCAATGGGTGACTGGACATCCCCCAATACTAACCCCTAAAGGTCCCCACTATTTTTCTTGACATCCCCAACATGACCCTTGGGCCCCCCATTAGTATGGGGGTGACATCTCCAATACTGACCCCTGAGGTCCCCACTAGTATCTGTGACATCTCCAATACTGACCCCTGAGGTCCCCACTAGTATCTGTGACATCCCCAAACCCAAAAGACCCTTGGGGTTTCCCCTTTGTATCTTTTACATCTCCAATACTAAACCCCTGAGGCCCCCAACTGGGAATCTGTGACATCTCCAACACTGACCCCTGTGGTCCCAAGTAGTGTATGTGACATCTCCAATATGGTGAACTCTTTAAAAATGAAACCCCCGCAATAAGGTTCCCTCTCCCCCATTTCACGACACATAAAATTCATTGGGGTTTCCCTGTATATTATATGGTGGGTCCAAAGGCACTATTAAAAAGTACATGCCACGCAAAAAAACAGGTCCTCTTATGTCTTTGTAGCTTGAAACATAAAAAACACTCCACCCTTTTGGGGAAAAACAGGAGGAAAAAAAAAATTGCTTGGTCATTAAGGGGTTAGAGGTCTATTTAAGCAGCACTGTGCAGATTGGGTGACCTCTTCCACCATTGACCACACAAATGAGCTGCTGTCAGTGTTGCACAACAAAGCACCTTAGCCCTGATTGACTATGCCTGGACTGCTATGAATTGCCCCCCAAGGGATACTTCTTCTTCTTTAGCCGGACACCCCCTCCCCCGATGCTCTAATCCAGGAGGGTGAAGTTCCTTTGAGCAGAGATCCCCCTGCCTGGGCTCCTATTGTCATGTTTTGTAGGGTTATAGCTAAGATGGACAAAAGGGGCGACAATGACCCAAAAGAAATGCTATTTGCACATCCTCATTTGGGGATTATTCCTCATTTCAGAATAGGGGTCATAGATTTGTGCACCCTTGCTTTTTGTCCCTTTGACCCCATAAATTTTTCGATGGAAATAGCCCTTTTCAACCCCGTGTTTTTTGTCCCTCTGACCCCATACGATTTGGAGAGGGTAACTCCCCTTTGAGTCTTTATAAAGCTTTTGCTTTATTTTATTTTCGGTTAATTTTGCTGACATGGTGATGTGTGCTCCTAACACGTCCGAAGCAGCATGCCCCCTACCAGATGTAGTCATCCTTGAGCATGAGATCTTGTCAAAAGACCCCGTCTTGTGGGTTTTCCACAAGGCCATCTTTTCCATTGGGCACAATAGACAGTTGCCCGGGGGCCCCACAAGTATAGGGGGCCCAATTGGTGTATGTATGTCACAGGAATACAAGAAACATATCCTGGACCCCTCGGTTGGCTTTGCTTATTTAACTTTTTTGTGTGTGGTTTTAGGATGTGCAAACAGTTAAAACCATCAGGGCGACGGAGCCAAAGCTTCTCCCTGCCAATAGTCTTATAGGCTGCAGCTGTCCAAACATAAGTGGTGTGATAATATGGGTGTGCTTGGGGGTGTCAAGAGGCATGGCCTAGTGCATGGGTGTCAAACTGCAGCCCTCCAGCTGTTGGGAAACTACAACTCCCATAATGCCCACTGTTATAGATTATACAAATGCATGATGGGAGTTGTAGTTTCCCAACAGCTGGAGGGCTGCAGTTTGACACCTGTGGTCTAGTGTGATATCATGTATTTAGTAGTATAATATTGTAGCCATAGAATGTAATGTATTTGGGCAGGGCCCACTGCACTGCTATAATGCTGTTAAGACACCTCTGGTTTTCCAGCTATGTCTGGATGTCTCTATAGAGATAGATCTGATGGAAGAAGAGGGGTTGCTATAGTCATAAAGCATCCAGGGCCCGGGGCCCCTGAGTTACGGGTTCAGTTCACACAGCACTTTTTCATGCAACATTGTGAACCTCAACAATGAAAATCAGCGCTGACAAAATAACTTGTTCAAAAGCACTGATTTATGTATGATAGTGTATGTATTATACCTTATAAATGACATCATACAGTTACCAAATAATAAACCTATACATGAAGCAAATATACCACATGTATGATTGCTACTACAAAAAATCCTACAATAACAAGACTCAATAATATTAGTACCTAAGGACCCAATAATACTGCCAGACCATGACCAAATGCAACCACCAAATGTGACTACAACAGTTGTACAAAGGCTCAGCAGAAATAGATTACCGCCATATAATAACCAGATAGTGGTAGATAGCAGTGCACACAGGCTCTGCAGGTTGTATTTACCTCCATACAGGCCCAATATGGGAACACAGGCTCGCAACGGGATATACCTCCAACATGACCATAAGTGGTAATACCAGTGTACACAGGCCTGCAGACCTGTATATTACCTCCATACAGTGACCATATAGTGGTAGATACCCAGGTAAAACAGTCTGCAACTGTATATTACCTCCATACAGGGGACCATACAGGTGGTAGACACCATGCACACAGACTGCAGACTGTATAAAACCTCCATACAGTGCCCATATAGTGGTAGACATAGTGACACAGGCTCTGCAGACTGTTATTACCTCCATACAGGACCATATAGGGGTGCATATTGGTGTACACAGGGTCTGCAGACTGTATATTTCCTCCATTCAGTGACCATATTGTGGTAGACACCAGTGTACACAGGCTCTGCAGACTGTATTTTACCACCATACAGTGACCATATAGTGGTAGACACCAGTGTACACAGGCTCGCAGACTGTATATTACCTCCATAAAATGACCATATAGTGGTAGAAAGTGTACACGGGCTCTGCAGACTGTAAATACCTCCATACAGAAACCAAAATAGTGGAAAGAGACCATTGGTTACACAGTGCTCTGCAGACTGTATATTACCTCCATACAGTAACCATATATGGTAAGATATAGTGTACACAGCTCTGCAGATGAAAATTTTACCTCCCTACAGTGACCATATAGTGTTAGACCCCAGTTACACAGGTTCTCAGACTGTAAATTACCTCCATACAGTGGACCATATGTGGAGACACCAGTTACACAGGCTCTGCAGACTGAAATAATACCCCATACAGTGACCATATATGGTAGACACCAGTGACACAGCTCTGCAGCTGTATATTTACTCCATAAGTGACCATATAGTGGTAGAACAGTGACACAGACTGCAGACTGTATATTACCCCATAACAGTGCCCATATAGTGGTAAACATGGTGTAACAGGCCTGCAGACTGTATTTTACCTCCATACAGTGACCATAATAGTGGAAGAAACCCCATTTAAAACCAGGCTCTGCAGACTGTATATTATCACCATATAAGTGACCATATAGTGGTAAACCAGTTTATACCGTCTGCAGAGTTGAAAATTAAAACCCCATAAGTGGTTTTACCCCAATTGGGTTGGTAGTATAAGGTCCAGATTGTATAATAAGCCCCAAAGGGTTTGACCTTTAAAATAAAAGAAAATATACCCCTCTCAACTTAATCCCCAAACAATCCTTGTTGGTAGTATCAGTGTACAAGCTTCTCCCACTTGTAATTACCCCATCCCGTAACCATATATGAGGTAGATATCGTTCAACTCTGCAACTTTAATTTACCCCCAAAGTGACCATTAGGTTAGGCCCCCAGGGGTAACCACAGTTCCTGCAGACGTGAAACTATACCGAGACCAATAGTGTGACACCATATTAAGGCTCGGCAGAACGTTACAATAAAACCCCAAAACCCAGTGACCTTGTGGAGCCATTACGGCTCTGGGGTTTTTTTTTTTTTTTTTTTTTTTTTTTTTTTTTTTTTTTTTTTTTTTTTTTTTTTTTTTTTTTTTTTTTTTTTTTTTTTTTTTTTTTTTTTTTTTTTTTTTTTTTTTTTTTTTTTTTTTTTTTTTTTTTTTTTTTTTTTTTTTTGGCGGGAAAAAGGGGTTGGGGGGTTTTTGCCCGGAAAAAAAAAAACCCACCCCCCCAAAGGGACCAAAAGGGTTTCACCAAATAAAGCGGGGCCAGGTGTGTCTGCAGGCGCTTATACCCTTCTTCCCTACAAATAAGACACCTATTCCCCCCCAACCCCAAATGGGAAAATGTGTAGGAAGAGGGGCAAAAGAAATAGCTTTAGGCCCTTGACCCCAATACATTTTTCAGGTTGCCCCTTTAAATCCAAAGTAAAAATTTTGTGAATATTTTTTTTTTACTGACATTGGTGACGTGTGCCAAAAACACATCCAAAGCAACGGTGACTTATCGCTTTTAATCACCTATTAGCCCAAGAATTTTGTCAGTAGATCCCTCAAGGGTTTCCAACTATGTTTGGGACTTCTCTAAGGCCATGATCTGCAACGTCGCTCTCCAAACTGTTGGGAAACTACAACTCCCATCATGCATTTAAAATAACTATATCAGTGGCAATGATGGGAAAATGTAGTTTTCCCAACACTGGAGAGCCAACTTGCAGACCCCTGCTCTAAGGGATAGATAGAGTCGTATCTGATGGAGCCAATTTGGTTTCACAAGATAAGCATGCCAGGTGTGACTGCAGCCAGGGGTGTCTATATACCTGTATACAAATAACCCTGAGTATTCACCCACCTTAATGGGGAGTGGTTTTGGAGGGCCAAAGAAGATAGCCTCAGGGTGCTTTCACACAGCGCAATTCTGGTGCAGTTTTAACTGTGCTCCAATTAAACTGCCTTTATTACCACAAGCTTCTTTCACTATTAAAAATGTTGGAAAGTGAGAGAAACAGTTATATGTTTCCAATTAAAAAGACTTCAAACACATCATTGATTACGACTTAAAAACACCTTTTGGAAAAATTTTAGACAACTGAAAGAAGCTTGCTAGTAATAAAGGCGTTTAATTGGAGCAAAATTAAAAACGCCCAAAAAGACTGTGAGAAAGCGTCTTAACTCCCCTTCCATTTTAAAGCCTTTTTTACCGCAAGTTTTTCAGTCTTAAAAAGTGTTCAAAAAGGTTTTCCAAGTAAAAATCAATGACTGTTTGTGAGTCTTGGGATACAAACACAAAAAGATTCCTCATTTTTCAAAGAGTTTAGATACTGAAAAGCTTCGTAAAAAAGCAGTTTAATGGAACCATAAGGGGCTTTCCCAAAGCAGGGTTTTCCCCGGGTTTTACAGACAGTTTTTGGTTTTTGAAAACCGTCTGTAAACCCGGTTCAACTTTTTTAAAAGGGAAATCAAGGGAAAATCCTTGCAGGGGGCCCCCCTCCAGGATTTTCCGCCGGACGGTTTCTTGACGTGGCATCCAAAAAAATTAACATGTTCATTCATCTGCCCACTTCGGGGGGAAATACATTTCTTGCAAAAGGAAGGGTTTTTCGCAAACGCAGGAAAAACCCCCCCCCCTGTGGCCATGTACACGGCCCAAAACAGTGCAAATCCGGAGGTAAATGAAAGAAGCTTGTGGTAAAAAAGGCGTTTGGAGCGCAGATAAAACTGCACCAAACTGCGCTGGTTTAAAGCTCCCCTTTGTCCATAGACCCCATATTTATTTTGATGGAAAAAACCCCTTTAAATCCATAAAAAAAAATTTTTTTTTTTAATTTTTTTCTGCGCTAAATTTATACAGGTTGTGTGCTCCATCACACCCAAAGCAGCATTCCCCAGGGCTTTCTGGGTCCAAAACATCCCGGGGTCGAGCCTTTGTGTTTTTCCCCCTCTTTTTTTAAATGCGGATGTTTTTTTACAGAGAAAAACCTTTGTTCCTGTCCCCCAATTTTTTTCACATTCCACCAGCCCGTCCATCCCCTCAGCATCACGTACAGTAAAAACACCCAAAGACAAATTTTTCTTTTTCAAACTTCCACCTTTAATGACCATACCCCCAAACAGCACCAAATAATCCCCCGATCATGGAGCAAATCTACCAGACAATGATTTTTACTAAAACCCCCCCCTACAAAAACCCAAAGCCCCCAAACTATTAATTAAGGCTCAAATAACCTCCAGACCCTGACCGAACGCAACCCCACATGTGCCCAACTGTACACAGGCCTGATTACATATCCACCCCATACGGGCCCAATGGGTAGTACTATTTTATGTGCTCTGCAGCATATAAGTGATTACACTGCGTTACATTTAGTAACTAAACGGAGAGTCTTTTTTGATCGGTCTTCCTTCCCCTTTTCTTCTCCATCCGGGTTTACACCTTTATGGATTTCTCCCGCCAATATCTCCCCTTTTGGGGTTTGGGCACAAATATTTAGAATCCTCACATTTCCCCCCCCCCTTAATTTAGTATAGCATCCCCTCATTAGGTTTTAAAAGGGGGACTGAAGCTTTTATGGGGCCACAGGGAGGGATATGGGGGCCCCAAAGGGAGGTATATGGGGGCCAAAAAGGGGCCCAGGAAAAATTGGCACGAGCAGAATATAGGGCACTAGGGAGTATATAAGACACTGAGGCAGGGATATGGGGCACTGAGGCAGTATTAGGGGGACAGGCAGGTAAGGGGGGCACAGGGAGGTATAGGGGGGCAAGGGGCCCCCCCCCCTAATGGGGGCCCCAGCGGGATATAGGTCATTGAGGGAGTTAAAAGGGGGCCACAGGTATTATGGGGGCACTGAGGCTAATAGGGGCCCAGGCAGGTATTGGGGCCCAAAAGGGAGTATTAAAAGGGCCAGGCAGTATATGGGCCCCAGGGTAAAAAGGTCATTAGGCAGTAAATTGGGGGGACAGGGGTATATGGGGGCCACAAGCAGGATAAAGGGCATGAGCGTATTTTTGGGGGAATGAGGATATTTGGGGGGGCCGGCAAAGGGAAGGGGGGAAAAAACAGGTATGGGGGAAAAAGGCAAAAATGGGGCACAGGCAATATGGGGGCCCAGGAATATGGGGCCAAGGCAGGGGTAGGGGGCCCCAAGCCATAAAATGGGGCACAGGCAGTAAAGGGGGCCACAGGCAGGTTAAAAGGGCAACAGGCAAATATGGGGGCCCAGGCAGGGATATAAGGGCAAACAGGCAGTAATTTTGGGGCATGAGGGAGGTAAACGCTATAAAAAAAAACAACATTAAACTCACCTTTAAATCCCCCCGCGACGGGGCTCCGTCCCTTCACCCCCCGGGTCCTCCGGGAGTTTCCCCGGGCACGGCCTATGACCCTGTGCCCCCGAGGAAGGCAAACGTCGCGATGGTAGTCTCGCGGCTGCCGCGAGGCCACGGGCCGGGCCGGCGGGTCCCCAGCCTCGCGGGTGGACCTCGGGGCCCACTGTGCGGGGCCGGGGGACGTCTTCTCGCCCCCCAGAACCCTCAGCGTGTGTGGCTCCAGCGGACCACATGCAGCGGAAAAGCCAGTCGGGGCTCCAGGGCCCCCCGCAGAGGCCTGGAGCCCGGGGGGAAAATTGGGGCCAGGGGTTTTATTTTTGGGCCCGGGGCCCCCCAAAAAAACGCCCCAGCGCGCCCCTGATGTCACCCATCTCGTGAGATTTTGTCAGGGGGGAAACCCTTTCCCGCAGGGTTTTTCCCGTTGGTTTGGATTCTCTAAAAAATATACAGATCTTATCTGATGGAGCCCAAAAGGTTTTCACCAAAAATAAGCGGTTTCCAGTGGGTTTGCAGCCCTACTAACTTTTCCCTACACATACTGTGCTACCCATTCTCCCAGCCCAAATGGGAGGGGAGATGGAAGAGGGGCCCAAGGAAACTTTATTTTTAAATTCCCCCCATGCCCCCATTAAACAACTCAAGGGGCGTTTCAGTTTTCTGGGTTTTTTTGCATCCAGCTGGATGGTTTCAGGGGAAACCCTGGCCTCTAAAGTGTCCGAGGTGAATGGAGGACGGATCCGTCATTGCTGCCCCCCCCTTTTCCCTAGGGGGAAAATGGAGGGGGGGCGGGAAATTCCCATTTCCCCCCAGGACCCAAACCTTTGGACCCAACATGAGGCTTTATAAAGCGGGTTCTGCAGCGGGCTGGGGCCCCATAAGCAATACCCAAGGTCCGTTTTTATTCAGTTTGTGCCCCAACCTTTCCCAGGGGTGGATTCTAAAAATGTTTTATGGGAACGTATTAAAAACGCTTTTAATCCTAGGGGTTTTGGGGGGGCCCTTCCCCCCCGGGTCTTGAGGGGTTTGGAGGGGGCCCCTTTCTAAACCCCTGGTTTTCCTTTCCTGAGGGGTTGGGGGGGATTTTCTAACCCCTTTTTGCCCCCCTGAGGGGTGTGTGGGGGCTTCTAAACCCCTGGGCCTCTTTGAGGGGTGTGGGGACTTCCACCCCTGTGCCCTCCTGAGGGGTTTTTTGGGGGATTTTTTCCCCCCTGTGTCCTCCTGAGGGGTTTTGTGTGGGGGCTTTCCCCCCCTGTGCCCTCCTGGGGGGTTTGGGGGGGCTCTCCCCCCCTGTGTCCCCCTGAGGGGGTGTGTGGGACTTTCCCCCCTGTGCCCTCCTGAGGGGTGTGTGGGGGTTTCTCCCCCCTTGGTCCTCCTGAGGGGTGTGGGGGCTTCTAACCCCGGCCCTCCTGAGGGGTTGGTGGGGACTTCTCCCCCCCTTTTGTCCCCCCCTGAGGGGGTTGGGGGGGGACTTTCTCACCCCCGTTCCCCCCTGAGGGGTTTGTGTGAGTTTTCCAACCCCCTTGTTTCCCCCTAAGGGTGTTTTGGGGGGACTTCTCCCCCCCTGTGCCCTTCCAAAGGCGGGGTTGGGGGGGGCCCTTCTCACCCCTGTGTCCCCTGAGGGGTTTTGGTTTTGGGGTTTTCCCCCCCCTGGCCCCCTTGGGGTTTGTGGGGGGATTTTCTCACCCCTGTGGTCCCCCTGGGGGGGTTTTTGTTGGGTGGGCTTTTTTCACCCCGGGGTTTCCCCTGAGGGGGTATGTGAGGCGTGACATACTTTGTCCCCTTTTTAAATTTTTTTGTGGGAGTTTCCAAAACCCTTTGGGGTCTCCTGGGGGAGCGATTTTGGTACAAAACACCCCGGTTTCCCCCCTGTTTTTGGGAGCTCCTCCCCCCTTTTTCCCCCTCCTGAAATCGGGGGTTTTTCCCACCCTTGTTTTCCCCCGTATCGGGGGTTTCTCACCCCTTGGGGGTTCCTCCAAAAAAATCGGGGGCCTTCTAAACCCCTGTGGCCTTTTTGAAATGGGGAGCTTCTCACCCCTGGGGCCCTTTCCTGTATCTTGGGCTTTCACCCCTGTGTTCTCCTGAAGGGGGGTTTTTCCCCCTTGTGTCCTCCTATATCGGGGGCTTCCACCCCTGGGGCCCTTTGGGATTGGGGTTTACTCAAACCCTGTTTCCTCCTGTTTTTGGGGGGTTTTAAAACCCCTGAGTCCTTTGTGGGGGTTTTTCCCCCTGTGCCCTTTCCTTTTTTTTTGGGGCTTCTCACCCCTTGTTTCCTCCTATATCGGAAAAGTTTTCCTCCCCCCTTGTGCCCCTTTGTATTGGGGGTTTTCTCGCCTCGGTGTCCTTTTGTATGGGGGGCTTTTAACCCCTTTTTCCAACTTAAAATTGGGGTTTTTTCCCCCCTTTGGGGTTCCATTTTGGTTATTCGGGGGTTCTCACCCCGTGCCCCTCCTTTTATTGGGGGATTTTCAACCCCTTGTCCCCCCTTTTTGGGGAGCTTTTCCCCTTTTGGCCCCTTTGTTTTGGGGGGGTTCCCCTCGCCTCTGTGCCCCCCCCCTTGTATCGGGGGTTTTTTTCCCCCTTTTTTTCCTCCTTTGTATTGGGGGCTTTTCACCCCTTGTGTTTTTTCTGTATCAGGGGGTTTTCCTAATCCCTGGTCCTTTTGGGTTTTGGGGGCTTTCCCCCTTTTTGCCCTTCTTTCGGGCTTCTCACCCCTGTGTCCCCTTTAAATTGGGGGGGCTTTCCCCTTGTTTTCCCCCCTGAAACGGGGCTAATCATCCCTGGGGCCTTTTGTTTTGGGGGCCCTTCTCATCCCTGTGCCCCCCTTTTTCCCGGGGGCTTCCACCCATATGCCCTTTGTACTGGGGCTTTTTAAACCCCTGTTTCCCTCGGGTATTGGGGATTTTTCACACCCTTTTGCCCCCTTTGGTCCCGGGGGAGTTTTCCCCACCCTTGTGCCCCTCCTGAAACCCCGGGACTTCAACACCCTTGTGCCCTTTCCTGTATCGGGGGTTTTTCACCCCGTGCCCTCCGTATTGGGGGCTTCCATCCGGGGCCCCCCCACTTTATCTGGGGCTTCTCACCCCTGTGGCGTTTGTAAGGGGGCCCCTTCATCCCTGTGCCCTTCTTAATTGGGGATTTTCCCCACCCTTTTGTGTTCCTGTTTTGGGGTTTTCCTCCCCCCTGTGTCCTCCGGGAATTGGGGGCTTTTCAATCCTTTTTGTCCTCCTGTATTTTGGGGCTTTTAACCCCCTGTTCCCCTTTGAAAAGGGGGGCCTTTCACCCTTTGGGTTTCCCTGCGGAAATCTGGGGCTTTCTCACCCCGGGTTGTCCTCTTTTAATTGGGGTCTTTTAAACCCGGTGGTCCTCTTATTTTTGGGGGGTTTTCTCACCCCTGTTTTCCTCTTATATTGGGGGCTTCTCCCCCTGTGTCCTTTTATTTTGGGAGCTTCTCCCCCTTTTGTGCCCTCTTTTTTTGGGGTTTACACTCTGTTTCCCTTTATTTGGGGCTTCTCCCCCCTGTGTCCCCCTGTATTGGGGGCTTCTAACCTCTGTGCCCTCCTGTTTTGGGGGTTCTTCTCCCTCGGGTGCCTCTTATTTTGGGGGGCTTCCCCCCCTGTGTCCTCCCCTTGAAATTTGGGGCTTCTCCCCCCTGTGCCCTTTTTTTTTTGGAGCTTCTCACCTCTGGGGCCCCCTTTTTATATTGGGGCTTCTCCCCTCTGTGTCCTTTTAATATTGGGGTTTCTCCCCCCTGTGTCCTCCTGTATGGGGGGCTTCTAAACCTCTGTGTCCCCCGTTTTGGGGGTTCTCACCCCTGTGTCCCCTTAAAAGGGAGCTTTCACCCGGGTTTTCCTCTTTTTTTGGGTTTTCTCCCTCTGTGCCTTTATATTGGGGCTTCTCACCCCTTTGCCCTCCGGGTTTTGGGGGGGCTTCTCCCCTCTTTGCCCTCTTAAATTGGGGCTTTCACCCCTGGCCCTTTTTTATATTGGGGCTTCTCACTTTTTGTGTCCTTTTTAAAAGGGGGCTTCCCCCACCCCGGGTGTCCTTTTTTTATTGGGCTTCTAAACCTCGGGTTTTCCTCTTAAGGGGGGGTTTTCTCACCCCTGTGTCCCCCTGTATTGGGGTCTTTTTCACCCCCTGTGTCCTTTATTTTGGGGGGCTTCTCACCCCTTGCCCCCAAAATTTTGGGGGGGTTTTCTCCCCCCTTTTGTCCTCCTGTTTTTGGGGGTTCTAAACCCCTGTGTCTCTATTTGGGGGGCTTCTCACTCTGTTTCCTCTTAAAAGGGGGGTTCCACCTCTGTGCCCTTTTTATAGGGGGGCTTCTCCCTCGGGTGTCCCCTTATTTTGGGGGCTTCCACCCCTGGGGTCCTTTTTTTATTGGGCTTTTTCCTCCCCTCGGGTTTTCTCTTTTTTTGGGGTTTCTCACCCTCTGTGCCCCCTGTATTGGGGGTTTCCACCCCTGTGCCCTCTTATATTGGAGCTTCTCCCCTTTTTGGGGCCTCTTAAAATTGGGGTTCCCTCACCTCTTTTGCCCCTCTTATATTGGGGCTTCTCACCTCTGGGGGTCTGCTTTCCACTTTAGAAAAGTAAATAAAAAAAACCCTTTGTTTTTTGCGGAGATTTCCGTCATTTTGGTTTTTGGCCCCTTCACTTGAAACATTAGGTGTTAGTGTACCAACCCCGGTGTTTTAGACTTTGACAAACTGCGACCCAGCGGGTTTGGGGATTTTTCGTCCCCCCGGGCCCATTTACCCCGCCACCAGAGAACCCCCTGTCCTAGAAACTGAAGCTGCTGTAATGGCACAAGCGGGTCTGCATTACACTGTATAATGGAAAGTTCTACAACTTTCTAAAGTACGAAGAGTTTCAATCCCTTACCATTTGTAAGATCTCTGCTTGCTCTAAGTGACTAAACCTACAGTGCAAGGAGGGGGGTCTGTGTGTTGTATAATGGAAAGTTCTGCAATTTCCTAATAGACTTTGGATTCCAACTCCTATTTTCAAGAAAGTGAATAACAATTCCCCCCAAAACAGCACTGAGAGAATTTTTTCCGGGTGATTTAAGGGTTAATTGATAGTTTCGTCGCCCTTTCTTGCTTTGAATGACTGAAAACCTGTTCTAAGACAAATATTTTCACACAGATTATATCCACTGTACTTGATCCTCTGAGGTTTAGGCTCATTTTTCACATTTTTGCTTAAAGGGTTCCACCCAAAGACCCTTTGTCTTTTCCGCGAACCATCCTGCTTTTATGGGGCCCCGGGGGCAGAGGGGATGTCACTGCCCCTTTCGCAAACCCTATGTTTATGGGGCCCCGGAGCAGACGGGAATGTCACCTGAAAATTTTTTCCCAAACCCTACTTTTAAAATGGGGGCCCGGGCAAAAACAGATGTCACGCACCTTGCTTAACCCTCCTGTTAGGGGCCCCGGAGCAGACGGATGTCATTTGCACCTCTGCTAACCCTACGTGTATGGGCCCCCCGGAGCAGACGGATGTCACTGACCTCTGCAAAACCCTATTTACTGCGTATGGGGCCCCGGAGCGGGAAGGGAAATTTATTTGCACCTCTGCTAACCCAACGGGTTAAGGGGGCCCCCGGAGCAAGGGAAAGTCACTCCCCCTCGGCTAACCCTACGGGGGAAAGGGGCCCCCGACAGAGGGATTTTCACTGCCCCTTTCTGCAAAACACTTGGAAATGGGGCCCCGGAGAAAGAGGGTCACTGCACCCTGCTAACCCTACGGGTTTTAGGGGCCCCCCAGCGAGGATGTACCTGCACCTCTTTTAACCCTACTGGTAGGGGGCCCCCCCGGAGCAAAACAATGTCACTGCCCTCGCTAACCCCCACTGTTTTAGGGGGCCCCAGAGCAGACTGATGTCACTGCCCCCTTTTCTGCAACCCCCTACTGTGTAGGGGGCCCCCCGGGCAACGGATGTAAATTTCCCCTCTGAAACCCCTACTGTGAGGGGCCCCGGACAAACGTTTCATTTGCACCTCTCAAACCCTACGTTATGGGGCCCCAGACCCAGACCTGATGTAAACTAAAACCTCTGCTAACCCATTTGTGTAGGGGGGCCCCAGAGAACGATGTCCTGAAACCCCCTGCAACCCCAACTGTGTAGGGGGCCCCCGGAGCAAAAGGGAATGTCACGGGCACCCTTTGCAAAACCCTATTTTTAGGGGGCCCCCGGAAAGACGGAGGGTCACTGCACCTCTGCTAACCCAAACTGGAGGGGGCCCCCGGAGCAAGGGATGTCACTGCATTCCCCCTCTGCTAACCCCCTACGGGGTTTAGGGGGCCCCGGGGAGCAAAACGGTTTTACGGGCCCCTGTAACCCTAGGTAGGGGGCCCCCGGAGCAAAACGGATGCCCACTGCCCCCTCTCTAACCCACTGGTAGGGGGCCCCCGGGAAGCAGCCCGGAGGGTAACTGCACCTCTGCAAAACCCAATTGGGAAAGGCCCCCCGGGAGCAGAGGGAAATTCACTGCACCTTGCTAACCCAATTGGGGTATCCCGGGGCAACATGAAACTGCACCTCGGGCAAACCCCTTTATTGTGAAAGGGGCCCCGGGGGAAGAGGGATGTCCCACCTCTGCTAACCCACTGTGTTTTGGGGCCCCGGGGAGCAGAGGGAAATGTAAACTGCACCTCTGCTAACCCATGTGAAAGGGGGCCCCCGGAGCAGGCCCGGATGTCATTTGAAACCCCAAACCCTACTTTTTTAAGGGGGCCCCGGGGAGCAGAGGGATGTAAACGGGAAATTTCCCGCTAACCCTACTGGGGATGGGGCCCCGGAGCAGAGGGAATCACTGCCCCTTTGGGCAAAACCAAAAACGTGAAAGGGGGCCCCCAAGAGCAACGGATGTCATTTCCCCTCTGCAAAACCCTATTTTTGATGGGGGGCCCCCCGACAAAACGGATGTCTCTGCCCCTGCAAAACCCTATTGCGTAGGGGGGCCCCAGAGCGGGATGGAAGTCCTGCACCTCTAAAAACCCCTAACTGTGAAATGGGCCCCCGGACAACGGATGTCACGAACCTCTGCAAAACCCCCTACTGTGTATGGGGGCCCTGGGCACGGGATGTCACTGCACCCTCTGCTAACACTACTGTGTATGGGGCCTGGAGCGGGGACGGATGTAAATGCACCTCTGCTAACCACTGTGTAGGGGGCCCCCGGGGGCAAAAGGGAAAACACGCACCTCTGCAACCCCAAAAACGGGTGAAATTGGGGGGGCCCCGGAAGCAACGGATGCACTGCACCCGCTAACCCTACTTTTAATGGGGCCCCGGGAGCACAAAATTTCACTGCACCTGCAAAACCCAACTGTGTATGGGGCCCCGGAGCAGGGGGAATTCCCCTGCACCTCTGCTAACCCTACTTTGTAGGGGGCCCTGGGGGCGGGGGGGAAAGGCCCACTGCACCTCTCCCTAACCCCCTACTGTGTAGGGGGCCCCCCGGAGAAAGACAGAATGTCATTTGGGGTTAAAACCCCCCCCTTCAAACCCCTTTACTGTGTAGGGGGCCAGGGAGCAACGGATATCATGCCCCCTCACAAATAAAGGGGGGGCAACCCGGCAAAAAAGGGCTTTAAAATATGTACGGTAATTTTGGGGTTTTGGAACTTTTGTTGATTGGAAAAGTTTTTTTTTTCCCAAAAGGAAAAATTTTTTCCTCTTCTTTTTGAACGGATAACAGAGAAAATTTTACCCTCCAAACCCCTTTTGGAAAAAACACAAGCTGGTGTTTGGCGGGGTTTTTAATTTTTTAAATCTGGGGAGGGTTTTCAGGGCATTCTCGGCCCTCCTTCACCCCATATGGAAGACCCCCCCCCCTTTTGTTTGGGAAACCGGGAAAATCCCCCCTTTGGGCAGATCAGTAAAACCCAAAAAAGCTTTTTGGGCCCTCCCCTAGCCCCGGAGGGGATCTTCCTGCAAGACAATGCGACATCAAAAACGCTAAAAAATTTTCCCGACTTTTGGTTGGGAAAGAGCAGGAAAGCAGTCCTAACCCTCCCCCCGAAATTCCCCCAAACCCCAAATTTTGGGGCCTGTTTTGGGACCCCTGGGTGGGGGTGTTGGCTCTAGGGCCCCTTTCCCAGCATTGTGGGGCCCCCTGGATGGGGGGGTTTTTGGCTCTATGGACCCTCCACAGCTGGGGGGCCCCCTGGATGGGGGTTTGTTGGCTTTTATGGACCCCGGGCACTTTGGGGCCCCGGGAAAAGGTGGGGGTTGGCTCTTTTGGACCCTCCACAGCTTTGGACCCCCGGGTTTGGGGGTGGGGCTCAAAGGACCCTCCACACTGGGGCCCCCCCTGGATGGTGGTGTTGGCTCTATGGGCCCCCCACGCGGGCCCCGGGATGGGGGGGTTGGGCTCTATGGCCCCTCCAGCAGCTGGGGGGATCCCGGATGGGGGTTTTTGGCTCTAGGGCCCTCCAGCACCCTTGCGGGGGCCCCTGGATGGTTTTGGTTTGGTTCTATGGCCCCTCCGGGCAGGGTCGGGTGGGGGGGAAAAAGGGGCCCCGGGATAAAGGTGGTGTTGGCTCAAAGGGCCCCTCCGCACGGGGGAATCCCTGGTTTGGAGGTTTTTGGCCCCTAGGGAAACCCTCCCACATTTTGTGAGGCCCCTGGATGGTGGTGTTTTTTTTAAAGGGACCCTCCACAGCTGTGGGCCCCCCTGGATAATGGGGGTTTGGTTTTCGATTGACCGGGTTCGGGCAGCTGTCGGAGTCCCGGGAAATGGTGGTTTGGCCTATGGACCCTCCAGTACGTGGGGCCCCTGGATGGTGGGTTGGGTTCAGGGCCCCCCTCCAGCCGGGTGGGGCCCCGGGAGGGTTTGGGTTTGGCTCTATGGACCCCCAGCAGCTGTGAGGCCCCTGGATGTTTGGTGTTTTTGGGCCCCCCTATGGACCCCCCGCAGTTTGGGGTTTCCCGGGAGGGAGGTTTTTGGCTCTAGGGAAACCCTCCAGCACTGTGAGGCCCCGGGAAATGGTGGTTTGGTTTTTAATGGCCCCTTTCCAGCATTTGTGGGCCCCCGGGAAAAAAATGTTTTTTTGGCTCGTTTTGACCGTTCAGCCAGTTTGTCGGAGTCCCGGATGGTGGTTTTTGGCTCAAAGGGAACCCTCCATTACTGGGGGCCCCGGGAATGGTGGGGGTTGGTTCAAATGGCCCCTCCAGCAGCTGGGGGGCCCCTGGAGGGGTGGTTTTTGGCTCAATGGCCCCCTCCAGGCGGGGGACCCCCTGGAGGGTGGTGTGTTGGCTCTATGGACCCCCAGAGCTTGGGATCCCTGGATGGGGGTTTTGGGCTCTATACCCTCCGACTGTGGGCCCTGGAGGGTGGGGGTTGGTTTTTATGGACCCCCCGGGACTGGGGGGCCCCGGAGGGAAGGTTTTTGGGCTCAATTGGACCCCCCCAGGGGCTGTGGAGCCCCCTGGATGGGGGTTTTTTGGGGCTCAATGGACCCCCCAGTAGCTGTGGGGCCCGGGAAATGTGGTGTTGGTTCTAGGGGCCCCCTCCGGGAAGCTGTGGGACCCCGGGATGGTGGTTTGGCCTATGGACCCCCAACTGTGGGACCCCTGGAGGGGGGGTGTTGGCTCTAGGGCCCCCTCCATAGCTGTGGGATCCCTGGAATGGTTTTTTTTTCTCTAGGCCCCTCCAAGCTTGGGAGCCCCGGGGAATTGGGTGTTGGCTCTATGGACCCCCATTTTACCCCTTGTGGGGAGGTCCCCCGGTGGGAATTGGTGGGGGTTTGGCTTTTATGGCCCCCCCGGGAGTTTTGGGGGAGCCCCGGGGATGGGGGTGTTGGCTCAATGGCCCTCCAGCAGCTGGGGGCCCCCCGGGGGAGGGTGGTTTTTAGGCTCTTTTGGACCCTCCCCCAGCTGGGGGATTCCGGGATGGTGGTGTTGGCCAAAGGGCCCCCTTTCCAGCACTGTGGGAGCCTCGGGGGTTTGGTTTTGGCTCTAGGGCTCCTCCGGGCAGCTGGGGGAAACCCCCGGAGGGTGGTGTTGGCTCTAGGGCCCCTCCACAGCTTTTTGGGAAAATTTTTATCCCCCAGTTTTGGTGGGTTTTTTGGCCCCTATGGACCCCCGAATTTGGGGGGACCCGGGATGGGGTTTTGGCTCTATGGCCCCCAAAGAAAGTCTGGGGACCCCTGTATGGTGTTTTTGGTTTTAAATGGCCCCTCCAGCAGCTGGGGGGGATTTTTCTTTTCCCTTTTTTCCCCGGGGTTTGGGTGTTTTAGTTGCTTCCCTAGGGGGGCCCCCCCAGACTGTGGGAGCCTCTGGATGGGGGGGTTTTGGGTTTCTAGGGCTCCTCCAGCGCTGTGGGGCCCCTGGTTGGGGTTTGGCTCTATGGCCCCTCCGGGCAGCTTGTGGGCCCCTGGATGGTGGTGTTGGCTCTATGGACCCTCCAGACTGTGGGCCCCACCTTTTGGATGATGGTCCCGGTGTTTTGGGCTCTATGGACCCTCCCCCCCCCCCCAAAGGGGGGCCCTGGGGGGGGAATCCCCCTGAGGGGAGGGTTGGGGGTTTGGCTCTATGGACCCTCCAGAACTTTTGGGGCCCCTGGAGGGGGTTGGGTTTTTATTGCCTCCCAGCGCTGGGGGGCCCCTTTGGTTTTGGGGTGTTGGCCGATTGCCCCTTTCCAGCAGCTTTGGGAGTCCCTGGAGGGGTGGTGTTGGCTCTAGGGCCCCCCCAATTTTTATCTTTGGGGGGAGGCCCCCCTGGGGATGGTGGGGGTTTGGTTCTATGGCCCCTCCAAGCTGGGGGCCCCCGGGATGGGGGGTTGTTGGCTTTATGGCCCCTCCAGCAGCTGTGGGTCCCCTGGTTGGGGGGGTTTTGGGCCCTCAGGGCCCCTTTCCAGGGGGCGGGGGGGGAGGCCCCGGGAAAGGGTGGTTTTGGGCCCTCTAGGACCCTCCAGTAGGGCCCTTGGGGGGGGGAGGTCCCAGAGGGGGGTGGTTTTTTGGGGGCTCTTTTAAACCCTCCAGAGCTTGGAGCCCCCGGGAATGGGGTTTTTGGCTCTAGGGGCCCCCCAGTAGCTGGGGAGCCCCGGGATGGGGTTTTGGGGCTCTTTTTACCCTCCAGAAGCGGGGAGTCCCTGGGATGGGGGGTTTTTGGTTTCAAAGGGACCCCCAGTAGCTGGGGGAAGTCCCGGGATGGGGGTTTGTTGGCTCAAAGGACCCCCATAGCTGGGGGAGCCCCGGGAGGGAGGTGTTGGCTCATGGACCCCCAGCATTTGGGGGGAAAGCCCCTGGTGGTGGTGTTTGGCTCGTTTAAACCCCCACAGCTGTGGGAGTCCCTGGATGGGGGGTGTTGGCTCTTTTGGCCCCCCACCCGGGCTGTGGGAGCCTCTGGATGGTGTTTTGGGGCTCAAATGGCTGCCCACAAAAGCTGTGGGACCCCCCTTGGAGGGTTTGGTTTTTGGCTCTATGGACCCTCCAAAAGCTTTTGGAGGCCCCTGGGGGTGTGTTGGTTTTAAAGGGACCCCCACACTGGGGGCCCCTTTGAGGGTGGTTTTGTTTGGGCCCCCCATTGAACCCTTTTTCCAACCCCCCGGGCTTTTGGCCCCCTGGATGGGGGTGTTGGCTCAAATGGACCCCCCAAAGAAGCTGTGGCCCCTGGAGGGTGGTGTTGGCCCCTAGGGGCCCCTCCAGCAGCTGTGGGGCCCCTGGTTTGGTTTTTTTCTTTTTTAGGCCCCCAAGGGGGGACCCTTTTTTCCAAAGGGCCCAACCCTTGGGGGCCCCTGGGGGTGGTTTTGGGTCCCCTTATGGACCCCCAGAGCGGTGGGAGCCCCGGGAGGGTGGGGGTTGGCTCTTGGACCCCCATTAGCGGTGGGAGCCCCTTTGGAAATGGTGGTGTTGTCTTATGGACCTCCAGTGGGTTTGTGGGACCCCCGGGAAGGGTGGTGTTGGTTTCTTTTGGACCCTCCAGTAGCTTGGGACCCCCGGGATGGAGGTTTTGGCTCTAGGGACCCCCCAGCATTTGGGGGAAAAGCCCCTGATGGGGGTGTTGGCTCATTGACCCTCCACAGTTGGGGGGGCCCCGTTTTGGGTGGTGTTGGCCCCCTAATGGCCCCTCCACACTGTGGGAGCCTTTTTGGTTTGGTGGTGTTGGCTCTATGGTCCCCACGCTTTTGGAGCCCCTGGAGGTGGTGTTGGCTTGGGGACCCTCCGGCCACCCTTTGGGGGACCCCTGGAGGGTTTGGTGTTGGCTCTTGGACCCTCCAGAGCTGGGGGGCCCCGGGATGGGTTGTTTCCTCTATGGCCCCCCAGAGCTTGGGACCCCGATGTTGGTGTTGGGCTCTATGGCCCCCTCCAGCACTGTGGGACCCCTGGATGGGGGGGTTTTGTTGGTTTCTATGTACCCCCCAAGCGGTGGGACCCCCTGGAATGGGGTTTTGGCTCTAGGGACCCTCCAGCAGCGTGGGAGCCCTGGTTTTGTGGTTTTGGCTCTATGGCCCTCCAGCAGCTTGGGAGCCCGGAGGGTTTGGTTTTTGCTCTAGGGCCCCTCCAGCAGCTGGGGGAGCCCCGGGAGGGGTGGTGTTGGCTCTATGGCCCCCTCCAGCACCTTTTGGGCCCCCCTTTGGAATGGGGGTGTTAGCTCAAATGGACCCTCCAGCAGTGTGGGAGGGCAGTTTTTTTCCAGATACCTGTGAAAAACCTACCAGGACCTTAGGAGTAAAGGGCCCCCCCCCCGGGACTTATCTGCTGTCCCTGCTGCACAAAAACGTTTACCCCCGGGATATTAAAGGCCTTTTGTTAATAATAATGTAAATTTCCAAACTGGGTAAAATTCGGGCTAAAGTAAGGTTATAACCGTTACGGCAGGAATTGCAGTAGTTACACAGCTTTTCCAGATTCCTGAAGCACAAAACTGCCGGGATTGAAGAGCAAGGTTTGGCTTTTATCAGTTTACCTCTGTTTTTCTGCATTTGTTTCTCAGCCTTTCTGTCTCTTCCAGGGATGTATATGCAGTTTAAAAGAATCTCCAGGTAGGCCATGCTCAGTGGGGGTTACCCCTGTTCCCCTGTGGGCCAGTCCGAGCCTTCTTGGGGTCAGATGATAGAATTATATACAGTCTGTATTTAGGGGACAAGTGAATTTATAACGTAAATCTACAAAATGACGGCTCCGGCGGACTGGCTGCTGTGGCCGGGGTTGTGTTCCTGTGAGATCTCAGCTATCTTCCCTGAGCCACCCTGCAGCTTTTCGTTGCCCGGCCCTTCACGCAGCATTATCATCTCCTTCCAGTTGTATCTGGCTGTGCAGACGGCTCAGAGCGGCCCAGATCCTGCACCGAGATGATGGGCCATAACCACAGCACTGGCAGTGGCTCACGGATTACATTCTCCACCTTCTTAGAGGATATTTCCAACAAGGGCTTGTTTACGCATACATGCCAACTCTCCCGTTTTTGGCGGGGGGGTCCCGCTATTTGGGGTCCCCCCGCACTCCCGGGGGAGGTGGCATTCCTCCCGCCGCCAGCAGGCGGCGGGGGTCCTTTAAATGGCCGCGGCGCCCGGGGTTGCGCTGTTGCGCAGGGAGGAGGCCCGGAGGGATCGCTCCCTCCTCCCCCTGTATGTTCCTCGCCCTGTGCGCCCTACACACATGTCAGCGTCACAGAGGAAGTGACGCGCGGGCTCTCTCACTCCCCTGTGACACTGCTGAGGAGATCGTCCGGAGGGCCGCTTGCAGGAGCCTTGGTCACGGTAAGTGGGTTTTATTATTTTATTTTTTATTAGTTTTAGGGGGGGACTGTCTGGCTACAATGGGGGGGGCTAACCTGGGTACAATGGGGGGTCCCACCTGGCTACCATGGGGGCAATAACCCGGCAACAGAGGGGCACTACCTGGCAACAGAGAGGGCACTACCTGCTAACAATGGGGGCACTCCCGGGCACAATTTGGGGCACTACCTGGCTACAATTGGGGGGGCACTACCCCGGCTACAATGGAGGCACTACCTGGGTCTAATGGGGCACTACCTGGCTACTAAAGGGGTACTACCTGGCTACAATGGGGCACTAACTGGCTACAATGGGGGGTCTACCCGGCTACAAATGGGGGCACAACCTGGCTAACAATGGGGCAATGGGGGCACTATCTGGCTAACGATGGGGGCACTACCTGGCTAACAATGGGGGCACTACCTGGCTAACGATGGGGGCACTACCTGGCTAACGATGGGGCACTACCTGGCAACAGTGGGGGCACTACCTGTCAAACAATGGGGGCATCTACCTGGCAACAGAGGGGGCACTACCTGAAAGCAATGGGGGCATCTACCTGGCCAACAGAGGGGGCACTACCTAGCAAACAATGGGGCATCTACCTGGCAAACAATGGGGGCACTACCTGGCAAACAATGGGGGCATCTACCTGGCAAACAAATGGGGGCATCTACCTGGCTAACAAAGGGGGGCATCTTACCTGGCTACAAATTTGGCTCTACCTGGCTACAGAGAGGGCATCTATTTGGCTACAAGGAGGCATCTACCTGCCTGTAAGGGGCACTACCTGGTTATGGGGGGGCTACTACCTGGCTATAAGGGCATCTACCTGGCTTTCTTCCAAAGCCGTTGTGGAGTAGGTGTGGCTTTTTGAAGGGGCGTGGCATACCGTCAAGATGGGCGTGGCCATGCAAATTTTTGCCCACTATTGTCTCCTGCTTTTTCATTTTCAAAAGTTGGCAACTATGTGTTTAAGGCACCGGCAAAGAGGGAATTTTTTAGTTTTTTTTTAAAATAAAAAGGCTCTAGTACATGCTCTCCACCCAAATGCATAACAAAGTGCAACAGTGCCACGCAAGAAAAGTGCGTAAGGATGCAATCTATCACACACCCACTTTTAATACTGATGGATCTCACTAAACCTAATATCATACATGCCAACTCTCCCGTTTTTGCGGGGGGGTCCCGCTATTTGGGGTCCCCCCCCCCCGCCCTCCCGGGGGAGTTGGCATTCCTCCCGCCGCAAGCAGGCAGCGGGGGTCCTTTAAAATGACCGCGGCCCGGAGTACGCTGGTGCGCTACTCCGGCGCCGCCGGTCCGTTCCCAACGGGCGGGTGAAGCGGGCCGCAGGGTCCGCTCACCCGCCCGGAGTCTCGCTGAGCAGGGAGGAGGCAGAGGAAGAGCGCTCCCTCCTGCCTCCTCCCCCTGTATGTCCCGGCGCCGCTGTGCGCCATCACACACATGTCAGCGTCACAGAGGAAGTGACGCGCGGCTGCCTCCACTTCCCCTGTGACACTGCTGAGGAGATGTCCAGAGCGGGCCGCTCTGCAGGAGCCTGGTCAGGTAAGTGGATTTATTATTTTTATTTTTATTAGTTTTAGGGGGGCACTGTCTGGCTACAATGGGGGGCACTACCTGGCTACAATGGGGGGCACTACCGGCTACAATGGGGGGCACTACTGCAAAAATGAGGCACTACCTGGCAACTAAAGGGGGTACTACCTGGCTACAATGGGGGCACTACCTGGCTACAATGGGGGGTCTACCTGGCAACAATGGAGGCACTACCTGGCTAACAATGGGGGGTCTACCTGGCAACAATGGAGGCACTACCTGGCTAACAATGGGGGGCATCTACCTGGCTAACGATGGGGGCACTACCTGGCTAACGTGGGGGCATCTACCTGGCTAACGATGGGGGCATCTACCTGGCTAACAATGGGGGCACTACCTGGCTACAATGGGGGGGCAACTACCTGGCTTTCTTCCCAAGCCGTTATGCAGTTAGGGGGAGTAGGTGTGGCTTGTTTGAGGGGGCATGGCATACCGTCAAGATGGGCGTGGTCATGCAAATTTTTCCACACCGCGCTATGCGCGCCGCCCACTAGTGTCTCCTGCTTTTTCATTTTCAAAAGTTGGCAACTATGCCTAATATCCTGCTCCCTCTCCGTGCCAGAAGGCACCTGCAAGAGGTTACAAAAACTGTGGTCTCTTTTGCCTACGGCAGGACCATATTTTCAATTGGGCCCGCTAGGCAGTACAAGTATAGGGGCCCCAAGTGATGTATGTATGTCCCAGGAATACAAGAAACATACCCTGGATCCCTTTGTTGGCTTTGCTTATTTTACTGTTTGTGTGTTTTTAGGATGTGCAAACAGTTAAAAACCCTGGTGGAGAAGGAAGCCAAAAGCTCCCTGCCCTGTCAATCAGTCTTTAAGGCTGCCGGTGTCCTGACAACAGTGGCGTGATGATATGGGTGTGCTTGAGGGGGGCTCAAGGCATTGTCAAGTGTGATGTCATGTATTTGGGCCGGGCCCACTGCAGTGCTCTGTCCAGAGGCCCATAATTCTGTTAAGACAACTCTGGAATACGGGCCAGAAGACCCAAAACTTGCTCCTGGCGTCAGAATGGGTGACGAGGGTAAACCTGCACAGTGTCAGAATTACCGCTCCTCTGTGCTTGAAAGCCAATAATCATCCCAACTCTGATAAATCGTCCTTTTTACCCATGACGGCAATGAGGGATATGTATGCAGACAGCCTATCACACACCTTATATACCCACCAAGCCAGCGCACCACACAGGACTCCCTTCTTTATCTACAATGCCAAAAGTAGGAAGTGGTCATAATAATGTGACTTGACCCTGTATAATATTACAGTCAGTTATGGGAGATTAATGTCTGCGGATAATGAGGGTTATGGTGATGTCAGTAGTCCGGCACTTGTCCTCTTCTCAGTGCACTGCGGGTTTTTCTGTGATTTGCTTATTAACCCCGTTATCTCCACAGCAGGAAGGAAGCACTTTTTCTTGGTCTCTCTCAGAATTGTTCGGCCGCAGACGTCCCTGTCACCCAGCGCGGCGGCCGCTGCTTTGTTTGCCTGGTCCAGGCCTGTAATTAGGAGGTGGTTTTCCGGACGTCCACCCTGTCATTTCCTATCTTGTCTTTCTCAGGTTGTCTCATGTCGGATCGTTTGCCTCAGTGGCTCTAATAGGCGGTTTGGTAACAGAAGTTAGGAACAAAGCCTCTGCGGTCACAGCCATTTCCTGGCAGGAGGACGAAACAAAGCCCAGGTAACAGGAGACATCTCCTGCCTCAGGTGTCTCCGCTCCAAGGGATCGTCTCGTCACAGGGCTCGAAACGCGCAAGGAAACTTCCACACAGTTCAGGCTGAGCACTGATTGAGTCCAGCAGTATGGCCTCCATGTGTGCTTATACATGGCATCCTCTATGGCTACACTGCACAGAAAAGTCCGTTTTTTTCATCGTTTTTCGTTTTCTAAAAACGCTGGAAAAACGACTGAAATCATCTCCCATAGGCTATGTCTCCCCTGCAGTGGACAAAAAAACGACCTGAAAACGAATTACTTAAAACGTTCATGAAACTGAGTTTTCTGTCCCCTGCCTGTCAAAAGCGCGTTTTTCGTTTTTTGAAGCGTTTTTTGCAGTGTCTTTGCTCTGCTTTTTAATGTATGCATAAATTAAGCCATTGGATGTAAGCTACACCCTACAGGTGGAGTTAACATGTTAAGTAGTCACTTCCTTTAGATCACTGTAGCCATTTTGAGCACATTGACCTTTGTGAGCTGCTGCTATGTGCAACTACTTTATTAAATTTTGCACCAGATTCTTGCACCAAAATCCACAAAAACCCACATTATCTTTCCATACAGCAAGATAACTGTATTAGCGTCAAAATCTGTAAAGAAAAGGATTTTAGCGGGAAAATCCAAAAAAAAAGCAAATTTTTGCGCCCAAAATTTCCCTAAAAAAACTATTTTTAGTTTCAAAAGCGAGATCAGTTTATTAGCACCAAAAAATTTTAAGATATTGATCTTAGCGGCCAAATCCGTGAAAATAACGGATTCTGGCGCCGAAGTCTGTAAAAAGCGTATGTTTTTGCGTCAAAAGCTAGATCGCTTTATTAGCGCCCAAATCTGTAAAGATACGGATTTTAGCACCAAAATCCATAAAAAAAGGGAATCTTGCGCCAAAATCCATAAAAAACATATTTTTTAGTCAAAAGCTAGATCGCTATATTAGTGGCAAAATCTGTAAAAATAGGGATTTTAGCACCAAAGTCCGTAAAAAAAACAGATTCTGGCGCCGAAATCCGTAAAAAACTTATTTTTTGCGTCAAAAGCTAGATAACTTTATTAGCACCAAAATATGTCCAGTAAAGGATTTTAGTGCCAAAATCCATAAAAAAAACGGATTCTGGCGCCAAAATTAGTAAAAAACTTATTTTTAGCGCCAGAAGCGAAATAACTTTATTAGCGCAAAAATATGTTCAGTAAAGGATTTTAGTGGCAAAATCCGTAAAAAAAAAATGGATTCTGGCGTTAAAATCCGTAAAAAAAAAAAAGTCCAACGCGAGATAACATATTTTGCCGCTAATAAAGTTAAGAAAAGGATTTTAGCGCCTAAATCTGTAAAAAAAAAACGTATTTTTATCGTCACAAGCGAGATAACTTTACTAGCGCGACAATCTGTAAAAAAAAACAAACGTATTTTTAGAGAAAAAATATGAATTGCGCAAAAATCGTTAGCGACCAAAGCATGATCATTTTATTACAAAAGGTACGAACAAGGACACAGCAGACACTTGTATGCAAATTTGATGAGGATTAACCTTTGTTACCACCCATTATAGGTGTAACGTGGGTCTGCTGGGATTGTTTTCATTGAAAATGCGCCAAAAGACGTCCGGCGCTTTCCATAGACTCCTGTAGTAAATTTTCTGCCCGGCTCTGGCGTTTTTTAGAGCATGTTGCAAAAGACGACCAATAAAGAAAACGAGCAGAAAAAAGCTCAGTGTAGACAGCGGGACGTTCTTACTATAGAGTCTATGGGAGACAGCGGGACGTTCTTACTATAGAGTCTATGGGAGACAGCGGGACGTTATTACATTAGAGTCTATGGGAGACAGCGGGACGTTCTTACTATAGAGTCTATGGGAGACAGCGGGACTTTCTTACTATAGAGTCTATGGGAGACAGCGGGACGTTCTTACTATAGAGTCTATGGGAGACAGCGGGACGTTCTTACTATAGAGTCTATGGGAGACAGCGGGATGTTCTTACTATAGAGTCTATGGGAGACAGCGGGACGTTCTTACTATAGAGTCTATGGGAGACAGCGGGACGTTCTTACTATAGAGTCTATGGGAGACAGCGGGATTTTCCCTTACTATAGATCTAGGGAGACCAGGGGGGAACGTTCTTACTATAGAGTCTATGGGAGACAGCGGGCGTTCTACTATAGAGTCTATGGAGACAGCGGACGTTCTTACTATAAAATCTATGGGAGACAGGGGGACGTTCTTACTATAGAGTCTATGGGAGACAGCGGGAACGTTTTTTACTATGAGTCTATGGGATACAGCGGGACGTTCTTACTATAGAGTATAGGAGACAGCGGGACGCTCTTACTATAGAGTCTATGGGAGACAGCGGGATGTTCTTACTATAGAGTCTATGGGAGACAGCGGGACGTTCTTACTATAGAGTCTATGGGAGATGATTTCAGTCGTTTTTCTGTGCAGTGGAGACCGTGCCCTAGAATCTAATGTAAAACCGTCCTGCTGTCTCCACTGAGCTTCTTTTTTGTGCGCGTTTTTGATGGACCCCGACACGTGTCAAATAGCAGTGAGTTTATCACTGCCGGCAATGACAGACACACAGCGGCGTCCACATGAGAGATCGCCGCTGCGTGTTTGCTTCGTGTCTGTCGGGTCCGTCTTTCGGATGCGATCCCAGAATTGCATGTCATTTCGCATTGCGGGCAGTGTTAAACACACTGTTAATTGTTAGATGCGTGTCTGGGTTCTTTCTGATAGACCCAGACACGCATCACAAAAGCGGATGTTCACACAGACACAAGACGCCATGTGAACATACCCCATACATGCCAACTCTCCCGAATTTGGCGGGGGGGTCCCGCTATTTGGGGTCCCCCCACCCCCGCCCTCCCGGCAGAGTTGGCATTCCTCCCGCCGCCAGCAGGCAGCGGGGTTCTTTAAATGGCCGCGGCGACAGAGTAGCGCTGGTGCGCTACTCTGGCGCCGCCGGGCCGCTCCTACAGGCGGGTGAAGCGGCCGCAGCGGCCGCTTCATCCGCCCGAAGTCTGGCTGTGTGAAGTCTCCCCCTGTATGTACAGCGCCGTCCGGTGTGCGCTGTACATACAGGTCAGCGGCGTAGGGGGTGTGACGCGCGGCTGTACTCCCCCCCCCTGCGACGCTGAGGAGATCGTCAGGAGATGTCCGGAGCTGCAGGAGCCTGGTGAGGTGAGTGACTTTTATTATTTTATTTTTATTATAGGGGGGCATCTACCTGGCTACAAAGGGGGCAACTACCTGGCTAACAGAGGGGGCAACTACCTGGCTATCAATGGGGGCAACTACCTGGCTATCAAAGAGGGCATCTACCTGGCTATCAATGGGGGCAACTACCTGGCTATCAATGGGGGCAACTACCTGGCTATCAAAGGGGCAACTACCTGGCTATCAATGGGGGCAACTACCTGGCTATCAAAGGGGGCAACTACCTGGCTATCGATGGGGGAAACTAACTGGCTATCAAAGGGGGCAACTACCTGGCTATCAAAGGGGGCAACTACCTGGCTATCAAAGGGGGCAACTACCTGGCTGTCAAAGGGGGCAACTACCTGGCTTCTAATGGGGGCAACTACCTGGCTACTAAAGGGGGCATCTACTTGTCTACAAGGGGGCATCTACTTGCCTGTAAGGGGCACTACGGGCTACTACCTGGCAAAGGGCATACTATACCTGGCTTTCTACGCTTCTTCCAAAGCCATTATGCAGTTAGGCGGAGTGGGTGTGGCTTTTTGAAGGGACGTGGCACATCAAAAGATGGGCGTGTCCATGCAAATTTTTTTTGCCCTCTTCAATCTACTGCTTTTCCATTTTCAACAGTTGGCAACTCTGACATACCCTAACTCAGGCATCCTCAAACTGCGGCCCTCCAGCTGTTGGAAAACTACAACTCCCATCATGCATTTAATTAATCTATAACAGTGGGAATGATGAGAGTTATAATTTCCCACCAGCGGGAGGGCCGCAGTTTGAGGATGCCTGCCCTAACTGAACAAGCTGAGCTGCAGTGTAAAGCATAGGGGAGCCACACCCGCAGATGAGGTCAGAGGTAGAGTACAGATCAACTAAAAGGGTATTCTGATTTTATTCATTAACTTTAAAAGGTTATCCCCACTATAGACACTGGGCCTCATGTATGAAAACTGTCCAGCAGTAAGACTGTCCTTGTTGCCCATAGAAACCAATCAGAGCTTATAACAATCAATCAATCAGAGCCCATAACAACCAATCAGAGCTCATAGCAACCAATCAGAGCTCATAGCAACCAATCAGAGCCCATAACAACCAATCAGAGCTCATAGCAACCAATCAGGGCCCATAGCAACCAATCAGAACTCATATAAACCAATCAGAGCCCATAACAACCAATCAGATCTCATAGCGACCAATCAGAGCCCATAGTAATCAATCAGAGCTCATAGCAACCAATCAGAGCCCATAGCAACCAGAGCCCACAGCAACCAATCATAGCACATAGCAAACAATCAGAGCTCATAGCAACCAATTGCATATTGATAGAATACGCCATCAAATTTTGGATGGTCCAAGAGGGACACTCATGCTTCCTTGCGAGAACTATATTTCTTTCTTGTAGATCTATATGCTTTGACAAGTTTTCATTTAGACTATGTTCACACGGTGTATTGCAGCGGGTACCTGTGTGCGCAACAACCAGGGTGTTGTTGAAAGTACATGCTGGCCAGCGCTACGGCCCAGGCCTCCTCTCACTTTCGTTACCCCCTGGGGAATATGCCGGGTTGTGATTGCACTTAATGAATGCTATGATTTTACTGTATTTGCACGGCGTACTTCAGGGGCATTGCAGTGCAATTACACGCCAAAGTATGCCCCACAAATACATCATGTGGACATACCCTTACAAATTAGCACAAAGTCATCAAGATATAAACATTTTTATGGCCCAAATTGCAACAAAATACTGAATTATATATAAACTGTAGCTAAAGACTGTATGTAGTTAGGAACCAGAAATATGCTTTTTGGGGGGCAAAGTAGTAAGTTTATTAATGTAAATTTAGGGACACATGTATGAAAACTGACTAGGTCTAAAACTCACTTTGTTGCCCATAGTAACCAATCATAGCCCATAGCAACCAATCAGAGCCCCTAGCAACCAATCAGAGCTCATAGCAACAAATCAGAGCATATAGCAACCAATCAGAACTCATAGTAACCAATCAGAGCCAATAGTGACCAATGAGAGCCCAAAACAACCAATCAGAGCCCAGAGTAACCCATCAGAGCCCATGGCAACTAATCAGAACCCATAACGACCAATCAGAGCACATAGTAACCAGTCGGAGCTCATAGCAACCAGTCAGAGCGCCCCTCTCATTTTTCCAGAGCACTATATGAAATGAGAGGGGCTCTCTAATTGGTTGCTATGAGCTCTGATTGGTTGCTATGGGCTCTGATTGGTTGCTATGGGCTCTGATTGGTTGCTATGAGCTCTGATTGGTTGCTATGGGCTCTGATTGGTTGCTATGGGCAACAAAGTGAGTTTTAGACCTAGACAGTTTTCATACATGTGGCCCTTAGTGATCAAGTCAAAAAGAGGGAGCTAAAAGGGACAGGAGGATTTGAGTCAAAAATAAGGATTGTCACTCCAAAAGTGGGACACTTAGGAGGTGTGTATGGTGGACTTGCACCTATCTTTATGGGCTGTGATTGGTTCCTATGGGCTCTAATTGCTTACTATGGGCTCTGACTGGTTGCTATACGCTCTGTTTGGTTGCTATGGGCAACAAAAAGAGAGTTTTACTGTTAGACAGCTTTCATACATAAGGCCCATTCTGTCTCCAAAATGTCTATGTTTGCCCTATTTCTCTCTATAGGTTCATAGGATTCATTGGAACACATTTTGGATAGCTGCAAATAAGGAGCCCAAATGGGACCGAAACACAGTGTGACCCCGGCCATAGAAGGCTGCAAAATGTTCTTGCTATTTTGTTTAAGACTTATTTATACAAAGCAAACAATCCCTTTAAAGTGTAATCAGAAAGTGGTATTTTTGATGGTCATAATAATACGGCTCTTTTACATAGACATATGAGGGCTTGTTTTTTGCGGGACAAGATGTACTTTCTAATGGTGCTATTGACTGTACCATAAAATGTTAGTGGCAAGTGTCAGCTGTAATAATCTGCCATAGCTTAACGTCAATAGGACATATCCATACATATATTGTCTGAAAGGAGTATTATAAATTATAAAAAAAAATCCATGGAGTAAGTAGTTGTATACTGCCTGTCAATAGGTGAAGAAAAGTGTTGATGGTGGTGTCCCTTTAAGAAGTTTCCTTCTCACACGGTAAAAGGAGTGGCGCCCAGTTACATAAAGTCATAAAGTTCTTGTTGGGTCCTGTCCTGTGAGGATACACCATGTTCGCATCCTGTGTCCCTATCATTTTAAGCTCTCCAGGCGGCGGGAGGACTATACTTTACATATTGCAGCTGGCAGCAGAAGGACGAAGCGTCTTCTCCCTCAGATATCACGTTGACTTCAGTATAGTACATCACGCCACGTTCTCTGAGCCGGGTAAACATGGGAGGTGGTTGAGAGATGGTATCTTCAATCATTATTTGCTTGGAAAGAAGCATGGGCTGCGATAAGACACAATGTTCTGTCTTTCTAGGGATATGAACTCATCGGTTGGCAAGAAAGTGGTAGAAGGTGTTGAGGAGCGAAACCGAAATATTGTGATAAGTCCTTCACAAGTACGAGACATCTCAACACCATAGAAGTGGCCAAAGCTGACCACAGGCTAAAGGGAGTTTGTCATCAGAAAATTGTCTATTGTTTAACTCAGGTTTATATGTTAAACACATTTTTTTTTAATTTTTGTAATTTTTTTATCTTCATTTTTCATATCATCATCAATATTATTTAGAAGTCCTGCAGTTTTCACTTTGGCTACTAAGCCTATAAATAGTCTGACTCTTCCTGTTCTGTAGGGAAAACTTTTCAGCAGTCTCCTCATTATCAGCACAGGCAGGATTACTCTAAAAGATGACACCAATGTGTATAGATAATACAGGATCCATCAGTCACAATAGGAGATGTCACAACTCCCCCCTCTCCTCCTCCCTGCACACTGACTTCTTCCCATTTCACAGAGCATGCCCACCACACTCTCCTATAGAAGTCAATAGGTCTGCTCCTGTTCATAGGCTCCTATATCCATGAAGCTGCTTTAATGCATCTCTTAATGCTGTTAAAAGCAGCTCAGGCAGGATGACCGCCCCATAATCATATACAGGCAACAACAAAAATCTGAAATTGAAAAATAAAAACTACAAAGAAAAAAAGAAGATGTATCAGTGTCTTGTTTTAATTAGTAAAAAAAAAAATATTGATAGACTTCCTTTAAGAAGTGTATGCATAATACTGTAATGAATGCTTACAGTCCAAGGCAACTTAATACCATAGAAGTGGCCAAAGCAGACCATAGGTATAAGACTGTTGATAAGTGGATCCAAGACACCTTGATATCTATACACGAAAAGTGAATCCAAGACGCCTAGATTCCAAGACACCAAGAGTGAATCCAAGACACTTGGATGCCAATACACCAAGAGTGAATTCAAGCCACCTTGATACCAAGACACAAAGGAGGACATGTATGAAGATCGGCGCGTCGAAGCTCCTGTTTTCACTTTTTTTTTCTGTGAAAACTGCGCCTGATGTATATCGGCACCGAAGTGCGCTCATACATGCGGGGCAAACTTCGACGCCTCCGACAGACAGACCACATTGAAATTGGTCTGCCTGTTGGAGCTTTAATGCGCCTTACTTTGCCGACCCGCATTCATACATGCGTCGGTGTTTTCTAATGTGGTGTGTCCCGCCCCAGAACGCCCACAGCACGCCCCTTCATGTTAGGCGCATTAGAAATTGGCAAAGCTTTCGCCTAATGCACCTAACACATAGGGGAGGTGCGTCCGACAGCGGAGCCGGCACAGAGAGGCGCATTATACACCAGAAAACCGGCGAAAACGCCGATCATACATGTCCCCCTAAGAGTGAACCCAAACCAACTTGATACCAAGACACCAAGAGGGAATCCAAGCCGCCTTGATACCAAGACACTAAGAGTGAATCCAAACCACCTTGATACCAAGACACCAAGAGTGAATCCAAGACACCTTGATACCAAGACACCAAGAGTGAATCCAAACCACCTTGATACCAAGACACCAAGAGTGAATCCAAGACACCTTGATACCAAGATACCATGAGTGACTCCAATTTACCTCGATATCCTAGAAATGGCCAACCCTGACCACAGGCATAGAGCTGTTAAGGAGTGAATCCATAATACTGTAATGAGTGCTAGTAATACAAGGCAACTTGATACCATAGAAGTGACCATAGCAGAATATATGCATAAGACTGTTGTTTAGTGAATCTATAATACAATAAGTACTTACAATCCAAGACACCTGGATACCCTATAAGTGGCCAAGGTTGACCAAAAGCATAGGGGTGTTGAGGAACAAACCATAACATTGTTATAAGTCTTTTACTCCTGGAACGCTTGGTCTACTCTCGCCTAATCCGCTATCTCTCTGCTAACTCTCTTCTTGACCCGCTGCAATCAGGTTTCCGCACCCTACACTCCACGGAAACTGCCTTAGTTAAAGTCTCAAATGACCTCCTAACAGCAAAATCTCAGGGTAACTACTCATTGTTGCTTCTCTTGGATCTCTCTGCAGCATTTGACACTGTGGATCACCAACTTCTCCTCAGCATGCTCAGCACCATTGGCCTCCAGGACACCGCTCTCGCTTGGTTCTCGTCCTACCTCTCTGACCGCTCCTTCAGTGTCTCGTTTTCTGGTTCCACCTCCTCTCCTCTTCCTCTTGCTGTTGGGGTTCCTCAGGGATCAGTTCTTGGTCCTCTCCTCTTTTCATTGTACACAGCCCCCATTGGACAAACCATCAGTAGATTTGGCTTCCAGTACCATCTCTATGCGGATGACACCCAATTATACAACTCCTCCCGTGACATCACTCCAGCCTTGCTACAAAACACCAGTGACTGTCTGTCCGCTGTCTCTGACATCATGTCCTCTCTCCATCTGAAACTAAACCTCACTAAGACTGAACTTCTTGTCTTTCCGCCATCTACTAACCAACCCCCCCCTGCTATTTCTGTTTCTGTATGTGGTACCACCATTTCTCCTAGGCAGCAGGCCCGCTGTCTAGGGGTTTTATTGGATTCTGATCTGACCTTCTCAAATATCCAATCCCTTGTCCGCTCCTGTCACCTGCACCTCAAGAATATCTCCAAAATCCGTCCATTTCTCACTGTGGAAACGACTCAAACTCTCATTAATGATCTTATTCTTTCTCGTCTTGACTACTGCAACTCCTTGCTTATAGGTATCCCTCTCTGCAAACTCTCCCCTCTCCAATCTGTCCAGAATGCAGCAGCCAGGCTTGTCTTTCTCTCCAGCCGCTATACTGATGCCTCTACCCTGTGTCAGTCACTGCACTGGTTGCCCATCCAGTACAGGATACAGTATAAACTCAGCACTCTCACCCATAAAGCTCTCCACAGCGCTGCTCCTCCCTACATCTCCTCCCTAGTCTCTGTCTACCGCCCTACCCGTGCTCTCCGCTCTGCTGATGATATCAGACTACATTCCTCAATCATCCGAACCTCCCATGCCCGCCTACAAGATTTCACACGTGCGGCACCAATTCTCTGGAATATGCTACCGCGGGCGATCAGGCACATTCACAACCCTCACAGTTTTAAGAGGGCCCTGAAAATACATCTTCTCGGTCTGGCCCACCAAGATCCCTAACTGCTATCACACACATCTGTCACTCCCTGCACTTGGGCACTCACAGGCACTTATCTGTATATAGATGTACAGTCTGGGTGGCAGGTTCATCCATTTTTCATGTAAACCACCCCCTATTTATGAAACATGGCTGGACCATTGTAAACTTGGCACTTCTTACCGTATGTTTCACCCATACACCCTAATAGATTGTAAGCTCTCACGAGCAGGGCCCTCACACCTTGTGTCTCATTTGTAAGTACTTTTAATGTGTAATGTCTGTATGTTTACCCTTGAATTTGTAAAGTGCTGCGGAATATGTTGGCGCTATAGAAATAAAGATTATTATTATTATTATTATTATTTTTTTACAATACAAAACCTTTTAACACTACAGGAATGGCCAGAGCCGGTCATTTCCATGAGATGTTGAGAAGCAAATCTGTAACATTTCTAATACTATAGAAGTGGCCAAAGCTGGCCATTGACTAAAGATTGTTGGGGAACACATCCATAATATCATGAGTAGCCTTTTACAACCCAACACCATAGAACTGACTAAAGTTGAACATAAGCATGAGACTGTTGATGAGTGATCAAAGACACCTTGATACCAAGACACCATGAGTGGATTCAAGACACCTCGATACCCTTGATACCCTAAGAGTGGCCCTGACTGTCAAAGGGCATGTAGCTGTTAAGGAGTGAATCCATAATACTGTAATGAGTGCTCACAATCCAAGGCAGAAGTGGCCAAAACAGACCTGAAGTACGAGAGTTGGGAAACAAACCATAACCATTGTTTTACATCCATTACAATACAAGACCTCTCAACACCACAGAAATGGCCAAAACTGGTCATTTCCATGAGATGTTGAGGAGTAAATTTTGTAACATTGTGAGGAGTCCTTACAATCCAGGATACTTTAATACCATAGAAGTGTCCAAAGCTGGCCATTGACAAGAAAGTGTTGAGGAACAAACCCATAATATCATACGTAGTGCTTTACAACCCAACGCCATAGAAGTGGCTAAAGCTGGCCATGGGCAGAAGACTGTTGAGGAACAAAAACATTACACTGTAATGAGTCTTACAATCTGAGACAGTGTAATATTATAGCAGTAGCCAAACCTGGTCATACATATTAAAGTGTTAAGTACAATATTGTTCTTTACAACCCAAAGACATTTTGACATCATAGAAGTGACCACAAGATACCATAGATCTAAGGCCCTGTTCACACGACGGATTTGAATGAGGTTATGGCCGCGGGTTCCGACGTGGTTTCCGCGGCCAAAACCACGTCCAAATCACGTCCACTTTATTAACATGGTTTCCTATGGGAAAACGCGTTAATATTCACACGCCGCGGGTCTGGCCGTCGCCGCGGGTGTCGCCGCGGGTGGTGCGCGGCTGGCCAGCGGCTCGGTTTGCCCCCTGCCTATTAATTTGCATGGGGGCAAACCCTCTCCGCAAGCCACGCCCCACCCACGCTGAGACCACGCCCAACGCCCATGCCGCAAACCCACGTCGGGAGACGCGAGTTTGCGGCGAGGGCTGGACGAGGCTCGGCCGCGGGAACCGCGGCGAAAGCCGCGGCCAAACCCGTCGTGTGAACTGGGCCTAAGAATGTCGAAGAGCGAATCCATTGCAGTGCCATGACTCTCTACAAGGAAGACTTTCAGAGAAAGAAGGATCGGGAATATTAGGCTACAGACGATTCGTCAAAAATAAGTGTCTGTCATATCGAAGGTATATGTGCTCTTATATACAGATTTAGGATCTCTAGTAAGTTTTAGAAAACAGATTAATTGGCAAATCTTGGAAAATAAATGTTAGGCCTAAAGCTGTCTTGTGTCTATGACCAACTTAACCTGACTGGTAGATTGTGATCACAGTAAACGGTCTAGAAGTGTTCTAGGAGCAACAGCGGTGCCCAACCGTTATGGCAACAATTCCACCTTAAAAAGTTTAGTTTTATTTTCAGTTTGTCTTAACTGATGTAAAAATTCTGTACTGAGACCTCAATGCCTTTTTCGCGAAAATTCCAAAGAGAAGGTAACAGATGCCAACGGGATTGTCACTCTCCAAACAGTGAATCACTGGAAGAAAATAGACATAAAACTTCACCTGTAATAATCTAGTAAAATACGGACTAAAAATCATCCATAAGGTCCAAAGGTAAGAGGGCTACATGGAACAGGAAAATTATACACAAATTTCAAAAGTGTGTGTGGGACTTCTTTTGGGACTTTATCATCAGATTGTTATTTTATTGGACCCTCGCTAATCAGGAAGCACCAGGGCATAATAGCCAAGTTTCCGGGTGGGGCCGTCCTTATCAGGACAATGTCCCCATTTTGTTTGCTTGGCAGTCTATAGCATAGGGTGTAATAGGGTTAATTTGGCCCTGAAACACTTTTGAGGCTTGTATATCATTTTCCTGTTCAGTGTAAGGCCTCTTACTTTTGAACCTTATGGATGATATTTAGGTTAAGTTTTATATCTATTCTTTTTCATTGTTGAATTTTTGATTCCTGACATTGCATTGTATTAAGTCTGAGATAGCATTACTTATCTTGTTATTTGCTACTCTCCAAAAAGTTTAATTTTTGCTTTTTACCCCAGAAATCAATGATGTTCTTGATTCATGGACTCATGGACAAGCCCCCTATAACATCTTAAAGGGGTTGTCTCACTACATTGATTCATCTTACCACAGTCCTGTTTTCTTGGTTTCACTTTGAATTCAGGGGCATGTTTACTGGCTTCCACTAGGCTGCAGTAGAAGCCAGGTCTTTAGCTATAGCAACCAGTGCTGTCAGCCTATCAGGAGAGATGGAACAGGTCTGTAGCTATAGCAACCAGTGCTGGCAGATTATTAGGAGAGATCAAAAAGGTCTGTAGCTATAGCAACCTGAGGAGCTGATGCAGCCCATAAAATAGGGGATATCTAGGAATAGGTAGGACACCGTTAATGGATACATATTGCAAAGTGTCTTGTTTTTGCAAGATCGTTAACATAAAAAGCAGCAATCCTTGTAGTGAGACAACCCCTTTTAGACTTTATTAGAAAATCTCTTAATGTTCATATACCCACCCAAGAACCCAAGAACTTCAAATAGTCACATACCATCGAAAAGTCATCCTAGAAGAGCTTCAAAACTTCACATACTCTCTAAGAACCATCCTAGAAGAGCTTCAAAACTTCACATACTCTCTAAGAACCATCCTAGAAGAGCTTCAAAACTTCACATACCCTCCAAGAACCATACTTTTAAATCTCATTATTGATTAGTTTACTTTCAGTGGGGAGTTAGATCCCCTTGTACTGCAGGAAGTGATTGAGTAACCCAGTGTAATTAGTGATAACGTGTAACCAATATGATTCTGTCAAAACATTTTGTGTATTCCAGCTCCCATATAACGTATCACTTGTGACATTCCACAGAAGTCCTAACATGTTGGTCTACACGAGGCCACAGCCAGCTGTTCACAGTGTACTCATACTGAACTATACAGACATCTCGTGCAGACCCCATCACCTTCTGCTACGTGCCGCAGATTCCACACTCGGTTATCCCCAGGCTTTGTTTTGACAGGATATGAAGGAAAGTTAATAGGGAAAAAAAACCACAATAATATTATTGTACAAAGAGGGCGTACACTTATACGGTGCAAAACATAAAGCCAACATGGGCTCCTTCCTTTAGAACTTCTACTATAAACAATCTAGTAGGTGCCTTCTCCCAGTTTGACATAAATTGAGATGTGAAAGTCCGATAGTACAGACAAAACACTCTTAATACTCTTGAATCCTCCCTAAAATCTCCAAACCACAATTTCTGCATGATTGTATGAAACCAACAAACCCCAAAACGCCTCAAAGATTTGCAAATATGGGGCCCCTTTGAAACTTGCCCTTAGATATTGCCCCTTCCATTTATTTTTTGTTCTTTTTGGGTTCTCCAATTTTGTTTTTCAATGGCCTGAATGGACTTGGTGAGAGATGAAGATGTTGATAGTCTTGTGTCACCCATATTTAGAGTTAATGTATCAAAGCCTGTCGCTGGCACATCTTTACCATCATGAAACAGAGAGCAAGAGAGGAACATTGCTGGAAGATGGATATTTTGGTTTAGTGTTCTCCGATAAGGAGCAAGGTCAAACTCAACTTCAATTCCCTATCTCATCTTTAGATAGCTAACAAAAAATGACACTGGCCATTGATTGTGAAGAAAACAGGCGATACCTTTTTCAGGCTAAATGAGTATATTTGATGGTGAGCTTTCGAGAGTACTAGTACATGATGTCTGAAGAAGAGAGCTTGTACTCTCGAAAGCTCACCATCAAATATACTCAGTTAGCCTGAAAAAGGTATCGCTTGATTTCTTCACTCTTCTACTACTTTCTATGGCTAACACGGTACAACATTATACTACTAACATAGATTGTGGTGATGATGAAGGCAAGAATGAGGAAGCAGGTTTCCATGAGAAAGACAAAATGGGAACCTCCATGGCCCTGGAATCCTCCAGAAAGTCACCAATGTCCCCATATGTCCTTCCATAACTTCTTTATACCAGCTTCAGCAAGCTAACAAACCTTACCAATTTCCTGGTATCACAGTGTTAGGCTAAAGACGGAGGACCCTATAACAAAGAAAAAATGGAGCCTTCTCCAGATGCAGGTCCTAGAAAACGTCAAACTCAAGGCCTGCAAGCCAAATCTAGCCCACCACGTCATTTTATGGGGTCTGCAAGAGCTTAGATACAACAAGCAGGGATGGAAAAAGTCTGGATACAAAAGGATTGGCTCTCCTCTTTCACAAGAGGATGCAGCTGGCACTTGGCAGAGCTGGCGGTTCCAGCACAGCAAGCAGGTATGCACCCTAACAAAACTCAGTTCAGAAACTTACAGGCGGTGGCAAAGCTTTGACAGCCCTAACCAGGCCACCATTCAAAGTAGAAAGCACAGGGCTAAAGAGGTGGAAGGTGCCGGCTATTATACAACCTTTAGGGCATCGTGGTCTTTTACTCACCAAGCGGTGCATCACGGCCCTTTGAGGGCAACCATAATGTTAAGGTGGCCTCGATGGAAATTAGTTTGCCATTCCTGCCCTAGAATGGCATTCCACCTCTTTCTTTTCAAAGGTGCCCACTGCCAACTTGCAAAACCAAAAATTCTCACAATAGGCACTACTAAAATGCTTGCAAAGCCTCCAAGGTCACTTGAACAGAAGCAATAGAAGGGTTTAGTGCCAAACTGTCAAAATCTAAATGTTTTTCCTTTGTATCCTACATCTGCTCCTTCTTTGTTTTCAAACTCCATATGGAGAAAACAGAGTTCATTATCTTTCCCCCATCCACCTCATCCTCTACATCAGATCTATCCATCATGTTCAATGGCTCCTCGCTTTCTCTAGTCCCACAAATCCATTTCCTTGGGATATTCTTTAACTATGCCCTGTCTTTCAAATTGCGCACCCAAGTCCTGACCCCCTCCTGTCACCTCCATCTGAAAAACGTTTCCCAAATCTGCTCCTTTCTTGACTTTAACTTTGCAAAAATGCTAGTCCATGCCCAGCGGCGTAACTTTAAGCTCTTGGGCCCTAGTGCACCATTTACAATACTGGTGTTATCTTATGTGACAGATGGGCTTTTGTGCCCCCTCAGACTGCAGGGCTGGGTAGCGACTACTACGGCTGCACCCCCTGTAGCTACACCCCTGTCCATGCCCGTGTCATCTCCCGCCTAGACTACTGCAACATCCTTCTCTGCAGGGTCCCGTCTAGCACTCTTGCTCCCCTTCACACCCTCCTCAACTCTGCTGCCCGTCTGCCTGCTCCTCCTCTGCTTCTCCCCTCTGACAATCCCTTCTCTGGCTTCCCATTACCCAGAGAAATTAGTTCAGTTTACTAACCATGACCCACAAGGCTCTCCATAACCTCTCCTTTCCATACATCTCTGCCAAAATCTCCAGAAACCTCCCCTCACGCAATCTCTGCTCCTCACAGGACCTTCTTCTCTGCTTCCCTTGTCAGCTCCTCAAACAACTGTCCCCAAGATTTCTCCTGTGCTTCTCCCATACTCTGGAACTCACTGCCCCAAAATATCAAACTGTCCTCCATCTTTACAACCTTTCCGAAATAACCTAAAAACCCATCTCTTCCAGAGCCTCCACCCTACAATAACCCTGCTGCCCCTACAGCCCCATACACACATCTCTGTCCCTTACCTTCTGTCTCCTTCCTCCTCCATTGTAGATTGCAAGCTCTTGGGGGCAATGTTCTCTCTCCTTCTGTATTGTATTTATCCTGGTCTCATATTATGTATTTTAACCCCTTTGTACAGTGCCCTGGAATTATTGGTGTTCTAAAATAATTATTTAGAATAAATCCAAGTACAGGCGGTAGGGTAGGTGTCCTTAAAGGGGTTGTCTCACTACATTGATTCATTTTACCTTAGTCCTGTTTTCTTGGTTTCATTTTGAATGCACTGGCTTCTACTAGGCTGCAGTAGAAACTAGGTCTGTAGCTACAGCAACCAGTGCTGGCAGCCTATCATGAGAGATTGAACAGTTCTGTAGCTATAGCAACCAGTGCTGGCAGCCTATCATGAGAGATTGAACAGGTCTGTAGCTATAGCAACCAGTGCTGGCAGCCTATCAGGAGAAATCAAACAGGTCTGTAGCTATAGCAACCAGTGCTGGCAGCCTATCAGGAGGGATTGAACAGGTCTGTAGCTATAGCAACTAGTGCTGGCAGCCTATCAGGAGAAATCAAACAGGTCTAAAGGCTATAGCAACCAGTGCTGGCAGCCTATCAGGAGAGATTGAACAGGTCTGTAGCTATAGCAACTAGTGCTGGCAGTCTATCAGGAGAAATCAAACAGGTCTAAAGGCTATAGCAACCAGTGCTGGCAGCCTATCAGGAAAAGTTTGAACATGTCTGTAGCTATAGCAACCAGTGCTGGCAGCCTATATGGGAGAGATTGAACAGGTCTGTAGCTATAGAACTAGTGCTGGCAGCCTATCAGGAGAAATCAAACATGTCTGTAGCTATAGCAACCAGTGCTGGCAGCCTATAATGATAGAGATTGAACAGGTCTGTAGCTATAGTGACCAGTGCTGGCAGCCTATCAGGAGAAATCAAACAGGTCTTAAGGGCTATAGCAACTAGTGCTGGCAGCCTATCAGGAGAGATTGAACAGGTCTGTAGCTATAGCAACTAGTGCTGGCAGTCTATCAGGAGAAATCAAACCGGTCTAAAGGCTATTGCAAGCAGTGCTGGCAGTCTATCAGGAGAAATCAAACAGGTCTAAAGGCTATAGCAACCAGTGCTGGCAGCCTATCAGGAGAGATTGAACAGGTCTGTAGCTATAGCAACCAGTGCCGGCAGCCTATCAGGAGAATCAACAGGTCTGTAGCTATAGCAACTAGTGCTGGCAGCCTATCAGGAGAATAAACAGGTCTGTAGCTATAGCAACCAGTGCTGGCAGCTATCAGGAGAGATTGAACAGGTCTGGTACTGCAAGCATGAGGAGCTATGGAGCCATACAAAAGGTCTAAGGAATAGAAGTTGGCAGTTATCAGGAGAGATGGAACAGGTCTGTAGCTATAGCCACCAGTGCTGGCAGCCTATCAGGAGAGATAGAACAGGACTGTAGCTTTAGCAACTAGTGCTGGCAGCCTATCAGGAGAAATCCAACAGGTCTGTAGCTATAGCAACCAGTGCTGGCAGCCTATCAGGAGAGATAGAACAGGTCTCTAACTATAGAAACCAGTGCTGGCAGCCTATCAGGAGAGATAGAACAGGTCTCTAACTATAGCAACCAGTGCTGGCAGCCTATCAGGAGAGATTGAACAGGTCTGTAGCTCTAGCGACCTGAGGAGCTGATGCAGCCCATACAAGAGAGGATATCTAGGAATAGGTTGGACATTGTTAGTGGACACATATTGCAAAGTGACTTGTTTTTACAAGATCTTTAACATACAAAACAACAATCCGTGTAGTGAGACAACCCCTTTAACTTAGGGTTCAGTACTGGTTAAGAGGAAGCAATGGCACTAGGTCCTAGTTCTTGAAGGGGCTCCGATGCTACTCTGCCAGATAAGACACCACATGGTGAATGAGGAAATCTGTGCCAAATTTTATACTAGGGCCAAGGATTTCCCTCTGAAGCGGAGTCCCCACTTCCCAAGCCACGACCCAGTAGGGTGTCCTCCCTCTATCATCGCAATTCAATAAATATCAATAAAAATTCAGTAATGGAGTTCATATGTTGCTGCTCTGCAGATCTGTGAAAGCCCATTACTGTCAGTTAATAAGCGAACGAGCCGTAACAAGGTGCAAACGGAGAGATCTTGTAGCAGCTAAACGAAATCACTTCCCACATTTCAGCAGCCGCGATGTAAACACGTAACAACTGATGGAGCGCCACAACGAAAATCTGCACTAATTAGATGAACGACTGCAGGTGACATAAGAACTGGAGAGAAAAGGTGAAGTGCTGTCACACTGAAAGAGAATACACGACTATAGAAAAGATATTAACCTCCGGAGCTGAACTTCCTAACGATGTGGGAGAAAGGAATTCTTACATAAGGTTTTACGTCAAAGAGGCTTAATCATTGTATAAGGAAAATATCTACACTGTCTTAGTATGTTTAGTGTTCCAATTCCTGACCACGTTCAAGATTAGTGTTGCTAGAATAGGTATCTGTTCTGTTTAACCGTCCAAAATCCAAATATTTTCTGTAACCTTAGGTTGAGTTAGTTTTTCTTAAAGGGGTTGTCTGACTACAGGGATCGCTGCTTTTTATGTTAAAGATCTTGCAAAAACAAGTCACTTTGCAATATGTGTCCATTAACAGTGTCCCACCTATTCCTAGATATCCTCTCTTGTATGGGCTGCGTCAGCTCCTCAGGTCGCTGTAGCTACAGACCTGTTTAATCTATCCTGATAGGCTGCTAGCACTGGTCGCTATAGCTACAGACCTGTTTGATCTCTCCTGATAGGCTGGCACCGCTGGTTGTTATAGCTACAGACCTGTTTCATCTATCCTGATAGGCTGCTAGCACTGGTCGCTATAGCTACAGACCTGTTTGATCTCTCCTGATAGGCTGGCACCGCTGGTTGTTATAGCTACAGACCTGTTTCATCTATCCTGATAGGCTGAGTAGCACTGGTTTGCTAATTGTCTACAGACCTGTTGATTCTCATGAAGACTGCCAGCGCTGTTGCTATTGCTACAAGACCTTTCGATATCCTCTGATGGCTGCCAGCGCTGGTGCTATAGCTACAGACCTGTTCGATCTCTCCTGATAGGCTGCCAGCGCTGGTAGCTATAGCTACAGACCTATTCCATCTCTCCTGATAGGCTGCCAGCACTGGTCGCTATAGCTACAGACCTGTTCGATCTCTCCTGATAGGCTGCCAGCGCTGGTTGCTATAGCTACAGACCTGTTCGATCTCTCCTGATAGGCTGCCAGCGCTGGTTGCTATAGCTACAGACCTGTTCGATCTCTCCTGATAGGCTGCCAGCGCTGGTTGCTATAGCTACAGACCTGTTCAATCTCTCCTGATAGGCTGCCAGCACTGGTTGCTATAGCTACAGACCTGTTCGATCTCTCCTGATAGGCTGCCAGCGCTGGTTGCTATAGCTACAGACCTGTTCGATCTCTCCTGATAGGCTGCCAGCACTGGTTGCTATAGCTACAGACCTGGCTTCTACTGCAGCCTAGTGGAATACAGTAAACATGTCCCTGAATTCAAAATGAAAGCAAGAAAACAGGACTGAGGTGAGATGAATCAGTGTAGTGAGACAACCCCTTTAAGAGTTAAAGGGGTTGTATCTCTCTAGACATTGATGAAATATAGATAGGATATGCCATCAATGTCTCAAAAACGAGCCCCGAAACCTGTTTTGAGCAGAGAAGTGGTCGAAATCAATAGGAGTTGCAAGTACAGTCAATGGGAGCATCCTGATCACCTGTTCAGACCGAAGAGGTTTCAGGGCTAGTTCTCGAGATGGGTGTAGGTCATAGAGTTGGGACCCGCACCCATCAGGCACTAGTGGCATATTTTATCGATATACCATCAATGTCTATGGTAGGATAACCCCATTGTTGGATTGGTAATGCTGTGGTAATGGTTATCCATTAAACCTATAAAAATCCCTACCCCCATTTTAGGGCGAGGGTTGATTTATTTTTTTTTTTTTAATCAATTTCCATCTAAATTTGGCTTAAATTTGACATCGACGCAAATCTAAAGCTCAACACTATTCAAGACCCTCTACTTGCTGGCAAGAATGGGAACATGACTGTTTATAACCAGAAGCTAAAAACCTGCAAAAACCTCGGGGTACATGGTGTGCATTTTTTTTGAGCCAATGTCAGGAGTAAATCGTATAGGGAAAGGAAATATAAAGGTAAGATTCTAACTCCCAATTTCTGAATCCAAAGACTTCTTCAACACAGCATGTAAGCCAACACCAAAAGGCCCCATTCACATTGAGTTTCGGCACCATGTTCGTAGTATCTGTCGAGATACTGTAAAATTTAATCATGATGGATACCACAGCAAGGCCGTGATGGGGTTGTGGATTTCTTTAGGGCAGATGCAGTCCTTATTAAACTATGTTTGTCCTATGTATAATGTTCCTGAATCAGGCACAAACGCGTGAACTACCATGCATTTGCATCTGATGCAGAAACCGTATACATTTGCTAAATAGGACAAACATTCACTGCTCACAAAAAGTTAGGCATATTTGGCTTTTGGTTGAAATTTCAGGAAAAACATAAAATTTCTTGAAATTTGTTTTAAATTAACTGAGACTATTTCAACTATAGAATGCACATTTCCAACTGTTCAATGTTTCAGGACTTTTTGCAAGACTTGCTGATCTCTACCAAGGAGCTCAATGACAAAATTCTCAACAGGTGTTTCATCCCTGAATCGCCCAACAAATTTAGGGGATCAATTTGAATTGAGTTTTAAACCGTCCTCCTCACCTGTTGTTTACATTGTGACATCAAGAGAATAAGGCCTCGTTCACACAGCTTATTCTGCCGCGTATTGGCGCCGTACTGCGCGCCGTATTTGCGCTGCAGTACGGTGCCAATCCGCGGCAGCAAATACGGTAATCCACCGTACTCATAGAGACCAGTGGAATCCGTCGCTCAACCCCGCTCGGCGAATCCGCCGCGGGGGGGGAGAAAGTGACATGCACATTATTTACGGCGCGGACGCGCCGTAAACAATGCATTGTCTATGGGGCCGGGAGCGGCGCCCCCGCCGCGCTCCGGCCCCGCCCCCGTCCTGCCCCTTATTCACGGCGGATTTGTGCGCTCAATACGGCGCACAAATCCGTCGGGAATAAGCCGTGTGAACACGGCCTAAGGGTGCTTTCACACGGTGCGTTTTTGATGCGTTTTTTTTGGATGCGTTTTTTGTGCAACAATGTATATCATTTATTGCTGTACCTTCCTGCACAAAAAAACGCATTCAAAAACGCATCAAAAACGCACCGTGTGAAAGCACCCTAAGACAATACTTTCCAATTGATTAACAGGACATTGCCAGGTTTCAAGCCAGATGCTCTCTGGTGGAAGTGGCCACTGAGCTTATAGTGTCACAGAGTATTATCAGCAGATTGTATTAGAGATACAGAGAGACTGGAAGAGTCACAGAAAGGCAAAGAAGTGGACGTCTTCTGGCTCCATCACACACTGATGAGCGCTTCATTGTAACCACTGCCCTGCGGAGCCGGATGATGAATGCTGCACTACTCCAGGCAGGTTTAAGGGAAGTGAGAGGCACCAAGTGCCACGTCCGACCATTCGTAACCATTTACATCAGTGTGGTCTGTGTGCTAGACGACCGGCAAGGGGAACTGACCTGGCTGATGCATTGCATTCTCCTTGATGTCTCCAGCATCGTTGGCGGCCATCATTTCTACTACTTCGTCACTGAACAGCACTGTGGAGCACTGGTCCCTCATCCAGCATAGATGCTCCCTGTGTCATGCACAGGTGGAGATTGGGGTAAGAAATTAAGACAAAGAGAGGCCTATTGTATCATGAGATTGGGTACAAGAGTACCGCAGGGCCTGAATTACAGGACAGACCTGTTGTATATATATTGAAAAATTCCCCTTTAGCAACACAGAAAGTACATTGTACGAAATGTGTTTTCCCCTTTAAGAGGCTAACGTTGTAGAACCATGTGATCGCTAATACTGCATATGATTGGTTTTATGTTTATTTTAAATGCACTAGCCAAACACAGGAATCACCAACTGTGAGCAAGAGTGTAATACTCGAAACGCGTCAGATTGGATTGCAGAACTAGCCTGTGACAAAGTTTGTGCACTGCTGTGATTTTATTATTCCAAATAAAGCTACATTTCTTACCATTACCGGAATTCGGAGATCATTGCGGTGCAGGCCTCGATTTGGAAATTGCACCCGGATATCCTTTTTGAAGCAGCATGACAATGATGTCTGTGCCTGGTGGTGTGATCAGGTTGTCTATCACACAGACCACGCTGATGTAAATGGTTACGAATGCTCTGAAGTGACACTTGGTGCCTCTCACCTCCCTTAAACCTTAATCGAGTTTTTTTTTTTTTGTAATTGTATTTTTATTAACTTTTTTGTTTAAACGAAAATAGATACAGGAAAGGAAAAGAAAAAAAAAAAAGCGTATTCAATTGACATACACCATGAGACCAATAATGCATAGTGCAATTAAGCCTAAACATAGGCGCCAATGTCAGCCACTATAACAAGGCCGAGAAGTAACATATTCAAAAACAACCATAAATCGTGATACAGAAAAGGTGGCATTTTAGACCAACAAGACAGACCCAGACGAACACAAGACTAGACACAGAAGGAGGGGGTGGGTGAGGGTGGGGGTGAATTCGAATAGTAGGGGTAGGCCCTTTATGAACTTGATCGCTCCCAATAAGACAGCCAGGGCTCCCATGTGGCATCATGGACTTCAGGTTTGGCATGTGTAAGGGACATAAGTCGTTCCACGCGTTGCACTTCGCAGATCCGTGTGTACAGGTCGTGTAGGGACGGGGGGTGCGGTTGTTTCCAAAAGGCGGAAATCAGGCATTTGGCAGCCGTGAGGATATGAAGGAGAAGCTTAGAGGCCTGTTTAGAAAGACCTGTCAGCGGAATGTTCAAGAGAAAGACCGAAGGGTCTGCCGAGACCCCCCGATGGAAAACTCCCGATAGGACCCCACTGACCTGCGCCCAAAATAGTTGGATGCCCGGGCAGTCCCAGAAAATATGGGTTAAAGAACCTGGAATGGCCCCACACCTCCAGCAGGCACTTGAGACGGCTGGGTTAAATTTATGAAGTAGCTCTGGGGTGTGGTACCAATGCATCAGGATCTTGTATTGATTCTCCTTGTAAGTCGTGCAAGTCGAGGAGGTGGCCGCCCTGTGCCATATAGTCTGCCAAACATGATACGGGAGCTTCCGTCCCAGGAAACTCTCCCACCTGTGCATGTACGGGTGGTACATCTCTGAGTCTGGGGGAGGGTCATTCAGTATGGTGTAAATACTAGATATGAGCCCTTTCGACGACTGCCTCAGCTTGCAGAGCCTCTCAAATGGAGTGGGGATGGAGAGAGATGAACCTCCCGCGAGAGTTTGCATAAGGTGCTTTATTTGGAGATAAGAAAATTGTGCTCTGGGCGGGAGGTCATATTTGCTGCAAAGTTCCGCAAATGGGGTGAGTTCCCTGGTGCGGAAATGGGCTATGTCGGCAAACCGGAACAAATTGTTTTGCTGCCATGGGGCAACAAAGCTGGGTGGTGCTTGCTTAATCGAGTTTTGTGGCATTCATAATCCGGTTCTGTAGGGCATTGGTTACAATGAAGCGCTCATCAGTCTGTGATGGAGCCAAAGGACGTCCACTTCTTTGCCTTTCTATGACTCTTCCAGTCTCTTTGCATCTGATACAACCTGCTGATGATGCTCTGTGAAACACTAAACTCAGTGTCCACTTCTATCTCAGAGCATCCTGCCTGTCAAAATGTGAACATCAGGCTGAGGAGGACTGTTTAAGTCCCAATTGATCCCCTACATTTATTGGGCGATTCACGGTTCAAGCATCTGTTGAGTTTTGCTATTAAGAGATCAGCAAGTTGTGCAAAAAGTACTGAAACACTGAGCAGTTGGACGAGTGCATCCAAAGGGAGGAGATGGGCTCATTTACTTTATTAAAAAAATTTCAAGAAATGCTATGTTCCACATGGATAATTGGCCCAGAGAACGCCACAAAAATCTTTCCTAGACCAGAACGCTGCTATCACCAGCTTGAGTTCTTCCAGCAATAGTTGTGAAGTTTTTGTTTTCTGATGTTCCTTGCCTGACACACCAATGTCCATCCATTCCATGAAGCAGAAAATATCACTCATGGGAGAAGACAACCCTTTATTAATCAGATGATGTCTACTTCCGATACTGCTGTGAATATTGAGGCCTTTTTTTCTGATGCCACTTGGTTAGCAGAGGTGCAGTCACATTCGTCTGCTCCAGGCCCCATACACAGTAGGGTTAGCAGAAGTGCAGTGACATTTGTCTGCTCCAGGGCCCCATACACAGTATGGTTAGCTGAGGTGCAGTGACATCCGTCTGCTCTGGGGTCCCATACACAGTAGGGTTAGCAGAGGTGCAGTGAACTCCGTCTGCTCCAGGCCCCATACACAGTAGGGTTAGCAGAAGTGCAGTGACATTTGTCTGCTCCAGGGCCCCATACACAGTATGGTTAGCAGAGGTGCAGTGACATCCATCTGCTCCGGGGTCCCATATACAGTAGGGTTAGCAGAGGTGAAGTGACATTCGTCTGCTCCAGGGACCCATACACAGTAGGGTTAGCAGAGGTGCAGTGACATCAGTCTTCTCCAGGGCCCCATACACAGTAGGGTTAGCAGAGGTGCAGTGACATCCGTCTGCTCAGGGCACCATACACAGTAGGGTTAGCAGAGATGCAGTGACATCCGTCTGGTCCGGGCCCTATACACAGTAGGGTTAACAGAGGTGCAGTGACATCCGTCTGCTCCGGGGCCCCATACACAGTAGGGTTAGCAGAGATGCAGTAACATCTGTTTGCTCTTGGGCTCCATACACAGTAGTGTTAGCAGAGGTGCAGTGACATCCGTCTGCTCCAGGCCCCATACACAGTAGGGTTAGCAGAGGTGCAGTGACATCCGTCTGCTCCGGGGCCCCATACACAGTAGGGTTAGCAGAGGTGCGGTGACATCCATCTGCTCCAGGGTCCCATACACAGTAGGGTTAGCAAAGTGCGGTGACATCCATCTGCTCCAGGGCCCCATACACAGTAGGGATAGCAGAGGTGCAGTGACATCCGTCTGCTCCGAGGCCCCATACACAGTAGGGTTAGCAGAGGTGCGGTGACATCGTCGCTCCAGGCCCCATAGCACAGTAGGGTTAGCAGAGGTGCAGTGACATCCATTTGCTCCAGGGTCCCATACACAGTAAGGTTAGCAGAGGTGCAGTGACATCCGTCTGCTCCGGGGCACCATACACAGTAGGCTTAACAGAGGTGCAGTGACATGCGTCTGCTTCGGGGCCCCATACACAGTAGGGTTAGCAGAGGTGCAATCACATCAGTCTACTCCAGGGCCCAATACACAGTACTGTAGGGTTAGCAGAGGTGCAGTGCATCCATCTGCTCCTGGGGCCCATATCACAGTAGGGTTAGCAGAGGTGAAGTGGCATCCATCTGCTCCAGGGCCCCATACACAGTAGGGTTAGCAGAGGTGCAGTGGCATCCATCTGCTCCGGGGCCCCATACACAGTAGGGTTAGCAGAGGTGCAATCACATCCATCTGCTCCGTGGCCCCATACACAGTAGGGTTAGCAGAGGTGAAGTGATATCTGTCTGCTCCGGGGCCCCATACACAGTAGGGTTAGCAGAGGTGCAATCACATCAGTCTGCTCCACGGCCCCATACACAGTAGGGTTAGCAGAGGTGCGGTGACATCAGTCTGCTCCACGGCCCCATACACAGTAGGGTTAGCAGAGGTGCAGTGACCGTTTTTTTTTCCCCTCAAGTTTGGTCACACCAGTTCTGAGCAATATTACTTTTATATGTTTGATAATTTTTACTGGAGCAAATGTCTAAAAGGAATACATTCAAAAAACAAACCATACAGGTTTCAGACCAGATCAATGAGATCTGAGGCGATAAAACGAAAAATGTTGAACTTTCCAGCAAGAAGTGTCCAAATAAACAAACATCTGAGGCCAAGTAAAGTAACAGAGGAGTGTTAAACAAAAGAAGGAACATCTGCACTCCCGAGACGCCAGACTGCTCAGACACCATGGTCATGTTATGACTTCAAGGAATTAAGGAGGCGACTTCTCTTCTCTGTGGTATTAGAGAAGTTTCCAAAAATCGAGCATTTGCAGAGAAGGATGTAGGTGAACCTTAGTGCCCATGCACACGGTAAAGGGGGCCCTGACCTTCAATGGCAGCACGCATGCCATAGGGCATCATGTTCCCCTACTAAACATGTACCCATATTATACCTGAGGACATAGCTATTAGGGGGCGGAAGTCAGACCTGAGTCCTGGTGCCAGAGGTACGGTGCATTTTGCATATTTACCATATTTTCTGGGGAAAAAAAAAACACAGGATAAACTTCACATTAGAGCCCAGGAGTTTCAAGTAAAATCTTTGTGGCCTCAGCAAAGATTTGCCTGTATCTCAAATTACAGTAAATCCAGACAGGGAATTGTAACACTTTACTTGGAACCTGTCCTTTTAAAGAATGTGCAGTGGGGGGGAGAGCTCCTGCTGCAGAAAGTTACCTTACAGCAATAGAGAGGTTGGGTGTGTGAGAAGAGGGAGGGAATGGCGGTTCACCTAGAACAAAAATTTCACATAGGTCTGTTTTGTCAGGGTAGGATCAGAGAGGAGGAGGATTATGGGAGGAATTGCTGCTCTAGAGGCAACTAATGCATTTTAAAGAAACACTTCCATCAATTTGTAAATGAGTCCCAGTCTTGATGCTTTGACTTCCCCTCTGTGATCTGTGATCCGGACAGTGGGGAACGCTTCACACTTCTCTTCCAGGCAGTCTATAGCCTAAGGGGTGTAACGCTATGTCTACACAGCACGGTATTACCGTTGGATTTTCTGCGGATTCCGTATTTGAATACGCAAAAAATCTGATGGTACACAGTGCTGCATAGCACAGATTTTTTATGGTCGATTTTAATATCCGGTGGATTTTAAAACATGCCAGATAATCCGCCCAGATTTGCCATCAGCAAATCCAAAAACCAAACATGGTTTCAGTGCAAATCTGCAGCAAAAATCACAGTCCAGCAATGTTAAAATGCAGGCGGATTTGGATGGCATTTTAACATATGGACAGAGCCTAAAGTTTTATAAGCAGGACAAGTGCAGAAAAACAATGAACCCATTATCCTTTCATGTATTGCTATGGTTATTGCTCTGTGGTCCAGTCCAAATCTCATCTATTTCTGTCCAGAGAACAGTTATGTCGTTACCTACTATTTGCAACGAGAATACATACAGGTAAACAGCAGCAATAATAAAGTGAGATCAGTGCTCTACAAAGGCTGAATCCCCACTTTTACTCCAACAAACAACAAGCAGATTCAAATGCTGCAAAAGGTTTACCAAACATTTATTGACAGTCCCATTAAATATAAGACCACATCTGTAACATCCCGTTACTTGCGTTTAAGTTGTGTTGAAATCCATAGTAGGTGGCAGGAACATCAAAAGCATATTTACCAACTGCGATGCTGCGACCGCATAGCCCGGCTACTCCATCTTGGAATGCAACAGTTCTGACAGGCGGGCGTGCGCAGGCGGGGCGCGACGTTTCGGGGACCTCCCCCTTCTTCAAGCACCTTGAAGAAGGGGGAGGTCCCCCGAAACGTCGCGCCACCCCCGGGCGCCACGCCCGCCTGTCAGAACTGTTGCATTCCAAGATGGAGTACCCGGGCTATGCGGTCCGCAGCATCGCAGTTGGTAATATGCTTTTTTATGTTCCTCCCACCTACTATGGATTGCCAACACAACTTAAACGCAAGTAACGGATGTTACAGATGTGGTCTTATATTTAATGGGACTGTCAATAAATGTTTGGTAACCTTTTGCAGCATTTGAATCTGCTTGTTGGAGTACTGAATTGAAGGTTGAGGACCCTTTCACACAGCAAAAACTATTAGGTGGTGGATACATTTTGGATTCTGCTACAGCATTTAGGGAATTGAATCCCCACTGTATCGGACAAAAAGGGGCCGAAAGTCGATAGTTTTTTGTCCGATACAGGGCCGTGGTTTTTGTCCCGTTTTGCGCAAAAAACGCGGTCGGTTCTCATTTTTTCGCTGTCGCCCATTAAATTGTATGGGAAGACAAAGAAAAAACTAAAAGCGCTGGCGTATTATACATGTATATAATACGCCGGCGCCAGAAAACAAGCAGAGAAAAAACGACCTGTGGAGTCTACAGCTCATTTTTTCTATTGTCGTCTATGAGGCTGCCAGACCGATCGTATTTTCGGCGGTTTTAAAATCCTAAGGTCGCTGAAAATATGATCGTATTACTATGTCTTGGAGACAGAGGCTAAGAGTTTTGGCTCTTCACAATCACAGCTGGGAAAAGGACAAGATTTTATATGTAGTTTTCAATTGCATAAGACTGCTGAAATTAAAAAAAAAAAAAAAATAAAATACTGTCAGATTCTACAAAAAAAGTTTTCTAACAATACTTTCTGATGGAAGTGTCCCTTTAAACATCCATGTAGTCATGGTTTTCAATTGGTTGCCAAAACTGAAAGTGATTGCATGGTAAGGAAATATTTACACACTGACAGGCACAGCAGAGCTGAATATGTCACTTGGTGCAGATCAGATACTACAATTTTGACACAATTTGCCTACAAGATGAGGTTTCTCGGGCCCGGCAGACCTCCTTTCCAGGAATGTTACAAGAAGGAACAAACATCCGACACCCGGATGGCTTTCTTCTGTCGGCTCTGCTACATCTGAATGAATACACCTATGCCCAATGAACCACACACAGCACCAGAAGACCTTTAGACTTGTTTTATTGAAGCTGAAGTGTCCATTTTGTTTTTTTTATCATAAATACAGACATTGCTACATCGGTAACACAGAAACACGTACGCAAGCTCCACAAGGAGCCGCTGCATGAGTCCGATACCAATCAGTCAGCTGCCGAGTTGGAAAAAAAATATATCTATATAAAATAACCCTTTTAAAATAAAGTGCATGTTTGTATTTATTTAAAACAGCAACAACCAAAGTACAAACAGATCAAGATCGCGTGACGGAAGGAGGGCGAGACGTAACGTCTCAGCCCCACCGAACCCATAGATCACGTGACAGAAGGAGGGCGATACGCAATGTCTCGGCTCCCCCGAACATAAATGTATCTCCATAGTTTTATAAATAAAGTTCATTGAAAAAGTTCTGCATGCTAACACTTCATATTGTATACCCTGTGAATATTCCCCAGTGCTATTCACCCTAACACAGAACTTGGGCCGCACTGTCCAGAAAGCCTCAAAATCATCTCTTATGGGCAAAATTAGCTGACGTAAGAGCACAGTCAATAAACTTTATTTATAATCCTCTTCATGAACCCTGTGCCTTGACAAAACTTTGGGTCAAGTGCAAAATGACTGTAAAAATGGACTTTATAAATAAAGTTTATTGAATCAGTGACCCTGTTGTCCCTAGCAACCAGATTGTAATGGGTTTTGTCTCGCACACCTTAGAAAATGAAAGCAGCGACACGATTGGCTGCTTCAATTTATTAGTCTGCAGTCATTTTACATGGGACACGTAGCTATGATTTCAGGGGTCATGGCTACAGGGGTTCCACTGTTAATTCGGACAGGGACTGTGTACACCATGATATATAAGGCATGGTTGCCCATAGCAACCAAATGAAAAAAACAAGGCTCAAAATTAAACTAAGACACCGATTGGTTGCTAAGGGCTGAGCAGTTGCTAAGGCCTAGTCACTGAGCACATACACACACACCTTTCAATAAACTTTAATGATACAGTTCTGAAGAACAAATCATTTTGCTATAGCAAAAGATGAGAAAAATGAAATTATTCAGCAGTTATATGAATAAAGATTTTGGATTAAAAATATATTAAATGTTTTGTATTTTTTGTCTTTCATAACAATATGTAAACAGAGGATTTGTTTCATACAATTGTAATAACTTTATTGACCTTGACAAACTGCTACAGCAATTGGTATAAGCTGTTATCTAGCATCAGCCAAATTTCTAAAATGAATGCCAAAAGCCAGATTTACGCTGTAAAATGCCTACAGCGTGTGATTTTTATCAGGTTTTTCACCAATGTCCTCAGTGACAGTCACTTCATGCATAGGCAGCCATTGAGGGAGGTGTCCAGGATTAGAAAAAATATGGCTGCTTTCTTTCAAAAATAGAACTACCTCCGTCACAGGATGTGTCTGGTATTGCAGCTCAGTTTTATAGACGTGAATGTGGCCGAGTTGCAATACCAGACACATCCTGTGACCGAGGTGGCGCCATTTTGTGAAAGGAAGCAGCCATGTTTCTCTAATCCTGTAGAAGCCCTTTAAGGAAACTTTGCCCTAAACCTTCCCTCCTTTCTTAATCACCTCATACCAGTCATCTCTAACCAGCCGTTTTGAAACCGCAATTCCCAGCATTGCCCTGAGAGTCAAAGGCATGCTGGGACTTGTAGTTTTTCAACAGCTGAGAGGAACAGGTTGGAGATCACTGCCTTAGACCATAGCGAATCATGGAGGGGGACTGGTAGACTGAGAGCAGCGGCTTGTGTCGCCGACCCATCTGCACAGCTATGGCCGCCATTTTCTTTATAACTTTACAGCCCCTCCTGTGCTGCGATAGACACTGGCTCGTCTCCGGGTCAGGTGGGAACCCACGAAAGTCTACTAGCAACATTGGTGGTCTTGCGCGTAGGTTCAGTCACCCCCTTTAACAAAGTGTACAGAGGTAAAATACAAAGAAGTAAGGGTATCTACCAGAATTTTTTTAATGCAAAATTTAGAGCATTTTCCTTATACATGCAGTTCCCGGGTTATGACCGGGATAGGGACTGTAAGATTGTTCGTAAGTTGAATTTGTATGCAAATTGGAACAGGTGTATTTATTAAATGTAACTCCAGCACAAAGGTGCAGGGAAGGTTTTTTTTACATGTGTTTTGCTGTCTGTGCCCCTGTTAAGAAGATTTCAGCTTGAGTGCTGCTGTGGCCTGCTGGAACTTGTCATTCCACGGGTGCTATCTGCTGTGGAACATAGAACTGCAAGTGCCAGCATGCCCCACAAGTCTCCGGTTGTAACTAGGGGACAAATGTAAGTCAGAACAGTGTAACTAAGGGACTGCCTGTGTATTTAATACATCTACGTGACCCTGTTCTCTTTCCCACTCCTAAAAACCTGGGCTACCTGTTGCCACCACTATAGGTAACTATATACAGTCTTAAGTGGCTCTCAGTGACCAGAAGGAGCGCTGCATACAGAATGACCCCCTTAGTGGCAGCTCCAATTTTACTGATTATGTGTCTACAGGAACAATGTTCAGTATAAAAGCGTCAGAGCATCGAAACAAGTGTAAAGGTAACCAAATCATACAGGTAAGGAGGCAGACGACATTGGGTGCAGCTTAATGTACCATAAAAATCATTAACGCTAACCTTTTTGGGGAAAAAAGAAAAAAGAATAAAAATAGTAACAGAACTGCTACCGTCAAGATTGTGCTTCTGTACCAAATTTCAGAGAATTTCTAAAATCGCACCGGAAGCAATGAGGCTGTAAACATGAACACAGCGTCACTTTCAGAACTTCATAGGTTATCAGGGTTATCTAGGCGTAAAAGAAATTTCAAGTCCCCCCTCCCCCCCCCCCCAAAAAAAAAAAAATCCACACAACAGCATCATGCCTGTTCCTCGGCTGTCCAGTGACAGACTGGCGCTGTTTCTGGATGAAAACAGCCATGTTTTTTTTTTTATCAGCACAACTCTTAATCCTACATATGTTGAGCCGCTTTGCAGCTTTCAGTTAAAACTCCAATCACAGCTAAAGCTGCATTGAAAACATTCCTGGCTGTTACTAGGAACCGGTGAGGACTATGCTGGTAGACATAGCCCCACCTGTATGGCAGCGCACTCACAAAGCACCACACATGGGTCATGCTACATTTTAGGAGATGCATTCTATCTAAAATAGAGGATGGGGTGTGCAGATTATGTTAGTTACCTACGCATAGAGTACAGGCAGTCCCCGGGTTACAAACTGGATAGGGACTGTAGGCTTGTTCTTAAGTTGTATTTGTATGTAAGTTAGTTAGCAAGTGTAACTCCAGCACAAAAGGGATAGTGCAGGGAAGTTTTTACATTTGTTTTCCTGTATGTGCCTCTTAAGATTTCACCTCATGTGCTGCTGTGGCCTGCTGGAACTTGTCGTTCCACACTACTATCTGCTGTGGAACATGGAACTACAAGTGCCAGCATGCCCCATAAGTCTCCGTTTGTAACTAGTGGAGAGATGTAAGTCGGAACAGTGTAAGTCGAGGACTCCCTGTATACAGGAAGGAAACTGTATACATTGGGCGCCAATAAACTGCTCTTTCAGCCTCCACCGGGCCGGTATATGACTACACTAAACAGTACAATAAAAAATCATGCCCATACTGCGTGATACGCCACAGCCCTATGGATACGCTACTTTTAGACTTCTTCCGGCAGGGATCACTACTGTGACCGGATACTGCTTGGTGCAAACACCACATCTCACTACTACAAAGTGTACTCTTCACAGATGTTGCTGCAGCTCTCCATAAAACAGCAGCAATATTCTGGATGCAGCTTTGGATGCGATTGGAGTAACAGACATGAAACCAGTGCAACAGAAGTAAAAGCAAACAACATGCAAAGTCGATTTTAACAACATGATTAAAGTGAAGTTATATTGTAACACAGGGCACCCAAAAAAAAAATTTTTGGCCCTCTGTCCATGGATTTATTTCATTAGTCGATAATGCACAGCATCGTCCCGTGATGTAACAAAAAAAAATGCATTTAAAACCCAAAAGATGCAAAAAAAGGAAAAAAAAAAAAAAAAAAAATTCAAAAACCCTCATGCACTGCATGGATAAGATAAAAGTAAAGATCAGCATGGATTTTATATATCCCCCCTCAATACTATTATAATTGGAATGTCGGATATTATATATAATAAGGGGGGGGGGGGGTGCACAGATGGTCACATGTCTTCGTTTATCTCCCTGGATCAACTGCGTCACCGGAGCGTTCACGCCTCAAAGGCATTGTTCAATTGTCAACACCTTGCAAACATTCACAGTTCATCGTGCACGAGACCGCGCGCCCGTTGACGTCCGCGGTGCGATCTCCTGGCGTTTACACAACTCACACTGCGAGCACTGCTGGATCTGCACGACTAGAAATTAAGATGGAATGTAGCTTTAACACCAGCGGGGTCCAGATTTCCTGACCTAACCCTGGGCAACGTCAACACACTGACGGGGCGGAACTACGCCGTTTTGTCGCGCTCCTCAGACCTCGGCCACGAAGCTTCATCTCTTTTTCTTCTGCTGTCGGAGCATTTTCCGCCGTTTGATGATCATATCGTGTAGTTTCTCTATGCCCTCCCGCAGGCCCTCGCCGATGATGGCACAGGTGGGCTGGAGGTGCCACGGCGTGGAGGAGCTCAGCTCGTTTAGCGCCAGCAGCTTCTCGATTTCCGACAGAGACAAGGAGTTCCTCAAGTCTTGTTTATTGGCCACAATGAGAACCGGGACTCCTTGGTTCTCGGAGATTTTTGTAATTTTGTACAGTTCCGTCTTGGCCTCCTCCATACGTTCAGCGTCCACCGAGTCCACCACAAATACAATCCCATCCGTGCAGCGGCTGTAGGACTTCCACAGCGGCCGCAGCTTCTCCTGGCCGCCAACATCCCAAAAGTGAATGGTAACAGATTTGGAATTACCCAGAGGGACCTTAATCTTCTCCGCATTAAATCCTTTGGTGGGGACGGTATTGACAAATTCGTTAAACTGTAACCGGTACAACACGGTGGTCTTGCCGGCGCAGTCCAGGCCCAAAATGACGATGTGCAGCGCCTGAAACGGAGAGATCCCGGACAGGATCGGAGTCTGCTCAGAAAGGCTGTTCCCCATCTTGTAGAATATTGTAAATCCAGAGGGATGAAGTCCGATTCTATTTCAGCAAGACGCCTATGGGAAACACACAAAAAGAATAGGTTAGATGTATTATAATCTGTTATGTTGTAAATTAAAACAAATAGTGAAAATAAATATGCAAAATATTTTCCAATTTTGCATATTTATTTTAATCAAGTCAAAAAAATTTGTAAAAAAGTGAATAAAAAAAAAATAACCATATATATATTTATAATATATATATATTATATATATATATTATATTATATAATATATATATACACACAAAATTATTCATTTTTTGTTGATTTTATAATTTTTTTCATGTGTGTATTTTATATATATATTATATATAAAATATATATATATATATAATATAAAATATATATTAATATATTTTATATATATTTTATTATATATAATTTTAACACACCCCAAACGGCCACTTTATTAGGTACACCTGTCCAACTGCTCGTTAACACTTAATTTCTAATCAGCCAATCACATGGCGGCAACCCAGTGCATTTAGGCATGTAGACATGGTCAAGACAATCTCCTGCAGTTCAAACCGTGCATCAGTATGGGGAAGAAAAAGGGATTTGAGTGCCTTTGAAACGTGGCATGGTTTTTTGGTGCCAGAAGGGTGGTCTGAGTATTTCAGAAACTGCTGATCTCCTGGGATTTTCACGCACAACCATCTCTAGGGTTTACGAGAAAGGTCCGAAAAGAAAAACATCCAGTGAGCGGCAGTCTGTGGGCGGAAATGCCTTGTTGATGCCAAAGGTCAAAGGAGAATGGGCAGACTGGTTCGAGCTGATAGAAAGGCAACAGTGACTCAAATAGCCACCCGTTACAACCAAGGTAGGAGAAGAGCATCTCTGAACGCACAGTACGGCGAACTTTGAGGCAGATGGGCTACCGGCAGAGAAGACCACACCGGGTGCCATCCTTTCAGCTAAGAACAGGAAACTGAGGCTCCAATTTGCCCAAGCTCATCGAAATTGGACAGTAGAAGATTGGAAAAACGTTGCCTGGTCTGATGAGTCTCGATTTCTGCTGCGACATTCGGATGGTAGGGTCAGAATTTGGCGTCAACAACATGAAAGCATGGATCCATCCTGCCTTGTATCAACGGTTCAGGCTGGTGGTGGTGGTGTCATGGGTGGGGAATATTTTCTTGGCACTCTTTGGGCCCTTGGTAACCAATTTAGCATCGTTGCAACACCTTGTGGAATCTTTTGCACGAAGAATTGAGGCAGTTCTGAAGGCAAAAGGGGGTCCAACCCGTTACTAGCATGGTTTACCTAATAAAGTGGCCGGTGAGGGGAGTTATATATATATATATATATATATATATATATTTTAAAACACGATTTAAAAAATTTTAAATCAATCAACTAAATGAATAATTTTGCATATATATATATATATATAATTAATATCACACACACACACATACACACTGTATATTTTTTTACATTATTATATTGTCAATTATTTTAAATTTCCTAATAAGATAACAAAAAATACAATATAATGTAAAATGAGGTTGGTGATGGTAATTAAAAATACTAAAAACAAAAATAAACATGATAAATATGATAAAATAATAATCTAAAAAAAAAATGTGTACCATTATAATATCTATTTAGAAAAATTGCATAATTTGCATATTTATTTTCCGTGGAAATTTAAAAGAATGTTTTTGGTTTTTTTTCCCCTCTAATATTTAAGTAGAAATTTAAAATACATTTTTTTTTTTTTTTTTTTTTTTTTTTAAATTTTATTGTTTAATATTTTAAAAAATTAAAAAAAAAAAAACCATTAAAAAAAGTCCTCCACTGTGTAAAATAAATGCATTTCATTTTTTTTTAAAAAAAAATACTCATAATTTGCATATTTCTTTGAATATTATGTTGAAGTGCAAGTTAAAATACAAAACATTAAATAATTTTAAAAACACCATTTTTGAATCATCTAATTGCATGGATTTAACTTGTTAGCTGCCAAGGCTACGTATTTTATATTAATAATCACTATAACAATGCACCAATAAAATTCCAAAATTTATTATTGTTTTAAATTTATTATGATTAAAAAAGGGGAATTTTTTTTTTGGGGGGGGTGGGGGGGGGGGGAAATAAATAGAGCTGTTAGTAACAGAGACGATTTTTATCATTTTTGTCTTCTTGAAATAAAAAAGTTGTATGCACGGTGCGAGGCGGCGCTGTGCGCGCTTACTAATGCATGATGGCACCGCTAAATTATGCATGTGGGCTTTAGCGCTCAGACACGGGGGCTGATCAATATGGGCTCTGAGTGACAGGCGAGGCCCGGATAATGCCCCCTCCCTATTGCACCCCTCACCCTCTTCTGATGCCCACAACTCCGGTGAAAAGTTTTGACGAGGGAAAAACAAATCCTGCAGGAAGAGGGGTGTTGGCTCATTTTGGAGACTCCGCCACAATGATTAGGCTCAGCACAGGATCACATGTGACAACGGCTGAGGGGGGAAGGGGGGGGGGGGGGGGCGCATGGGAAAGGGGTCACTGTTCAGCCAAAGTGCCAGGAATGTTGTACGGGCCACCTGTATTTAAAAAACGCACAGCCTTATTTACCAGTACAAGGTGCAGGGGCACTGCAGTGTGCGCCATGGGGGGTGCACAGCTCATTCCTAAAACCCTGACAGGTCGTGACGGAGTTAAGTAGACGGGGATTAAACACAATAACACCCCCAGCAGCACTCAGCCCCCAGCGTGCAATACAGGCACAAGCCACTAATCCAGTCCGTGTCAGTCACATCACTCAGAGCAGGGGGGACCCCCAAATTTCAAAAATATTGCCCCCAATAGCCCTTCTGTCTGCAATGCAAATATCTTGACCGATCTGATCTATTTCAGTCACATAAGAACTGCAAAAGTATGTGCACCTACAATACCATGCCACATAGTGCAGATACTATGCTGTCTGATCCATGTCAGCCACATTAGAAGGGGCAGGAGACTCTTGTCATTGTCTAAGAGTAGGAAAGACACAATTGCAAAAGTATACACCCCCCCGCCTCTCAACGCCACTCTAGTCTGCAATACAGACACTATGCACTAAACTATTGCCACTATTTACAAGCATGGAAAAGCAAATTTGCAAAAGTATATGAACCCCAAATACTATTCCTCTCCTGGTCTGTAATATAGATGCACTGCAGTAATCTGCTCCATGCCGGTCTCATTTGATGGTGCAGAAAACTATTGTTGTTTATAAGAAGGGAAAACATAGTTGCAAAAGTATATGCACCCCTATCCCTCTCCAATAAGAAGGGACAACATAGTTGCAAAAGTATATGCACCCCTATCCCTCTCCAAATCTAAGATACAGATACT